>JNEM01015967.1:0-36859 GCA_000697335.1 Conidiobolus incongruus B7586
TAATGGATCCCCATTGATGGCCCTCTGGAGGTGGTGGTGGTTTAACACCTTGCCCAATGTTAATCATAATCTCTTCTGGCTCGGGAGGACGCTAAACTATGTTGGATTTAGTCAATAAAGCTAATGAATAGAGATTTACTTGGACGCGGCCATTTAGTTCTTTATAAGTATTTGATAGTAGGATTCTTGGTCGATGCAAAAATGGATTTCTAAGCTTTTCTAAATAACCGTCAAACTTACAGTAAGCTACATCTCGATTTTCAGGCATATCTAACAAAAGCGACTAATACTTGTTAATTAATTATAAATATAGTCATATATTTGGGTTACGTGTTTCTTCTCATAATAAATTTCTCTATCCTCTTTGCTTAAATTATCTAGATATTCTCTGATGGGTGTAAAATCACACTTTTCAAAATGTTTAATCCTACATTTCTTTATTAAAAAAATAATCATTAATAAAACCAATATAGAGGTAAGGGAGACTTATATACACTCATATGCTTGTCGATTGCACTTTTAGAATCCAAAGAAATCCTTATAGATTAATTCCTTTTTATCCAATGGCTTTGAAGAACTTACGCCCAAAAAGTTGTTATCTCTTCGACAAGAAGGGATAAATAATCAACGTGACTTATCATATTGCTAGTTATTTTGAACAATTATTCTATTTTTAAATGATATATCTTTATGTTTGATTTCAATACAAAGTGGAACATAATTGTGAGGGAACACTGGTCCGTAATGTTCTAACATTTCCCATATAGGTTGATTATGCCCTACTTGTTTAAGCCATCAATTATTGTTTTTATCCTCGCTTTGATAATCTCAATCCTATTAATTTTATATTACATGGGACACCCGTGAAAATCAATCTGAATTTACTTGGTTATCAACGTTTAAGTTGTTACTCTCAATACCAGTTGCATTATTATATATTTTAAATTCATCTTAACTGTTAAACATATTTTCGTTAGATTGTTTAGCCGATTTTTTAGTTATATGAGGTACGGATTTCGAAGGATGTTTCCTTTTTTAGTATTGTAATTATTCTTCTCTATCAAAGAAAATTGTATAGATAATTAATCAATGCAAGATTATTGAATAAAAATTATTTTTGGTGTCTGTCATCAGAATTATTGATTGATTATTTAATTGGGTTTATCGGAATTTGTTTGTTTTGTATCTGAAAATGGTGTTGACTCAATTTTCTAACAATTTGAGGCATTTTAACATCTTAAATGATTTATTTTGAAATTTCTATAAATAATATAACAGTTAAATTTAATTTTGAATTTTGTGAGTAAATATTATTTAATAAAATTGAGTTATTAATTCCAATCCCGAATTTATTAGAATGATTAGAATTAGTCTTATTAAATTTAATTTGACTTTTCAAAATATTTAAATCTTCTGAATCGCTGTTACTTATATTTAATATATATTTTAATAATTAAATTATTTTTCAAATATATAATTTATACTTAATTTTTCAATTGGAAATTATGGGATTTTACATTGATATTTCATATTTCCAACAATTTTGTTTTTAATTAATATAATTTTTGATAATATTTGCACAGAATTACATGAATATAATGGTCTCTAATACTATATGTAATATTCTGATATTATATTTCAATTTGAGAGCTTGTTATACTGAATATAATATTAGATCAATAATATCTTCATTGGTTTTAAATCAACCATTGGTTTTCTTTAAATCAATAAATTTCTAAATAAATATTTTTTCAAATCTTATATGTTTAATATATTTATTTCAATGCTCTCATTAATATATTTCTATTTAAACATGTTAGGAAGGTATAATTTAATTGAATTGACTATATCTAGAACCAAGATTTATTTGTATATATTTAGTAAATTTGAAAGGTATTTGATTTGTAATATTAATGAAAAATATACATAATTATAAGTATATATTTATTCTTTTACAATCATAGTAAAAATCGTTTATATTCTGAATCCAATTGTGTAGTAATACGATATCTGATTGGTATTCAATTGTATTTTAAACATTCTTATTATCCCATAAATTGAGAAAATATTAAAATCAATTATATTGATTTTTAATTTTCAGAATTAATTCCAATTATCATTAAAATTGATATCAAAAATGTTGAACTTAGCTCGTCAATCTTTACTCCGCACCAACCGCATTGTTTTAAACAGCTACCGTAACTACGCCTCCAAATCTGTTTACGTCGGTAACTTGAGCTGGAGCGTTACCCGTGAAGATTTGGCTGATCTCTTCACTCCCTTCTCTAAGCCCGATGATATTTTCATCCCTATGGATCCTTTGGGTCGCTCTAAGGGTATTGCTTTCGTCACTTTAGATGAAGAAGCTGCCAACCGTGCTATTGAAGAACTCAACTCCACCCAATTCCTTGGTCGTACCCTTAAAGTCTCCATGGCCCTCCGTCAACCTGGTGACTTACCTTCTCGCGTCCCCAGAGACCAAGCCCCTAAGACCGAAGAAGCTCCCAAGGCTCAAGAAGCTCCTAAGACCGAAGAATCCGCTTAATTTTATTAATTAACCTAATTGAGATACTACTTAACCTGTTCCAATTATTTATTTTCGTTCAGTATATTATTATTTTGGAATTTATTTTATTTCAAAAATTGTTAGAATAAATAAATATTTTTTTAATAATTTGATTTTTTATAAGCTGGTGCTTACACTTAACTAACAATTTTGACACAGGTTATCTTCTTTATTAACATTTTTAAAATCGACTAAGTTTGAAATCATTTATTTAAGAAAATCGATTAAATACATTAAATTTTAGTAAATCCATTATAAAACCCTTGGTACATATTATTCGCATTGAATAGGTAACATTCATAATTTTATTTCATCTCTTAAATTTTATTCATATTTCATGATCAAATTTCAAAAAATATATGATCAACTTGAAATATAAGTATATAAAATATTAAAATAGACAATATAACAGCTGAAGAACTTATTTCAATTTTATAGCGATCTCTCGATAGTTTGAATGCTTGTTTTCATTGTATTTATATTCTGAGGTTATTATATAATAATGCATTTGCTGAAAAAGATGTTTATAGTTTCCAAATAATCCCTTGTGATAAAGCTATTAATTAAACTTGAACAGCCATATAATAGTTTTGTTATCATTCATTAAATATATTCATATGTTAGGAATAATTAATCAATCAAACACAATTTTGTTTATAGATATTGAAATATTAATGATGGTTTATCCCAATGTTTTAATTCAAGTAACAACAGATACAGTTTTAAGTATCCTTTTATCAATTAAATAATTCAACTATTTTGCAAATGTTTATTGAATATTTTTAATTCTTCATTGGAAAATATCTTGAATAATGGCTTTTAATTCTTGGGAATTGAAATCCAAAGATACCTAAAACTTTCAAGTATTGGAAATAGTAATAAGGCCATTCAATTGACTTGTAGTAAAATCCCAATACCTTGAAAAAGTTTTGACACCTACAAGAGTGTTTTAATTGAATAGTTATTTAGTTGAAAATTAATTACTTTTAAATAAACCCTTTCTCCATGAGTTAATCTTAAGAACTCATCTGGCTTTTATTAATTTAGTATTATATAAATGCAAATAACAAATTTATTTACTATGATACCAATTAATTTAATCGAAGCTTTCTCTGAAATATCTGGATGATAAAGCTCCGCTGTCTGATCCATGAAGTTCAATTTTCTAAATAAGTCAAACTGAAGGCTAGTATGGTCTATTGGTCCTTCACAGTATTCACAAATTTGAACTTGGGTATTAGAACGAATGTATTTTTCACAGTTAATTCTAAAAAATTAGTTTGAATTATTTAAAAAAACTACCACTTCCATCTCAAAGGAGGTTTTATATCTGCTCGACTGGCAATATCCAATTCAATATTTAAACCAACAAGCTTGAATGTATATATCTATCCATAAGTTAGCTTAAAATATCTCTTGATTTGGTTAAATTACTTGTCTTATATTCAAAATCACATTTTTGCAAATGCTGAATAGAATCGAAATCTTGAATCTGTTCAGTTTTTGTATAAGATAAACATAACCATATCTACCTATATTAGAATTTGATTGAACAAGGTTTTTGATAGATTCATTTAAAACTTTTGCAAAGACAAAATCCACTATTAGTTATTAGTCAATGATATTATATAGATAAAAAACTGCCTTTGAATTTTTCATTCTGGATTAATTCTATGTATGAAGACGACCAAATTCCTACTTGCAATTTATTTTGATAGATAGTTTTAATTGGATCGGTTATCAAAAGAGGTACATTTATTAGTATTGGTTTGGCAAATACATTAATTTCAATATACTTGTCTGGTACGGAACAAATGATTCAGCAATACTTGCCATTTGATTCCATGGAGTCAAATTCATTCCTTTATTGTATTCGTCGGATATGACCACATTTGCTTTGATTAAGTTTGTCTTTTTCTGATTATAATTTTGAGTTTATTGTACCTATAAGTATAAAAATGTACTAAGTTATTAAAATGCGAAAATAACTGCAATAAATTTTACTGCCTGAACCACAACCAATAATCTCCCTTTATAAACCCTCTCTGGAGAAGTTAAACATGTCTTGAAATTCATATCAATAGTTTCAATTAGGCCATCTTTCAATCCAAGTGGTTTTCTAGATAAGATCTGCTTAGATTCATTTGCAATATCAATGCTACTATGATCTGCCATTATTTTACCAACAATTATCCATTTATCCATATTGAATGGGTTATAGTTTTTTGAGTTATTTTGATTGTCTTTAGAAAATGATACATATTTTGTAGATTTGATCAATACAATCATATCTAACTAGTTGAACATATGGTAACTGGTAATTAAGTTCAAAATATCAAAATACGTTAAATTGTTTATTTTCGCGAAGATATAGTTTTAACGCAATTTACCCAGTATCATCTTTAATTACAATAGCTTGATAGTACCCATATATACCTAAGAATTTATTTTATTCATTGAATTATTTTGACACTTTATAAGACTTACAACCTTTGGCCACATGAGGCTTCACGTTGGTAATATTTACTATTCTACCCATAATATTCAATCCAGTCATGTCTGGTTGAATATCAGAAACTTTGGTTTTGTAATATCGAACTATTTCCTTGATTCAATTTATCAGGAGAGGAATATTTTTCCAAATTCATATCATCTTGAATCCAATTCTGGTTTTCGTATTTATGTTGTTGATATAAACCTTACTCCATGATGAAGATTGATAAGACAACAAAGATATGAATTATAAGGAGAAAATACAGTCTTATAAGCATTTTTTATTTAATAAATGAAAAAAAGATTTCATTTTGTTGATCTTGATCTACCAAACACTTATTTCTGAAATACAAGTTTATTTATTATACAATTTAGAGTGATATTATAAAGTTCTATAATATGGTTTCCAGTTTTATTGACGCATAGCAATTGTTGAAAATTAATTTTAGAGTATCAATATATTATTAAATATATAGCAATATCCGGGGAAATATTTATATTAGACTTAATATATTAATGCTAGATTCTAAATGTTTATTTGATAATAAAAATGATAAATAGTAGAGTATTTTTAATCAGATTAATTTTTGTCCTCAGAGCCAGGTGAAGAATTAAAAAGATCATTGAAGATCTGTAATTGAACCTTATCCTCTTGGAATGATTCCAACCCTTTACTATTTTTGAGTTTGTTATCTAATTCAATCTTTTGGATACCATTTTTATGCATTTGCTCTTCTAATGAATTTTCTGTTATAAGTCTATATACTGTAACTTCTCGTTTCTGTCCTAAACGATGGGCGCGACATTCTGCTTGTCGATCGTTCTGTGGATTAAACCCGATATCATGAAGGATAACAACATTAGCTGATGTTAAATTGATACCACACCCTCCAGCAAGAGTTGAAAGAAGGAAAACTTTGATAGAAGGATCGTTGTTAAACTCATCTATTAAGGGTTGTCTATCCTCAGGTCTAGTTTCACCATCCATTCTAATATATTTGATATCAAGAGTTTCTAAAATTGCTTCTAGGATATCTAGCATCATAGTAAACTGGCTGAATATGAGAATATTGTCTCCTTGTTTGATCAATTTTGGTAAAAGTTCAGATAACAATTTGGCTTTGGCAGAGTCCATAAACAAAGAATCAGCTAGACATAGAGATCTAAGCTTGGGAGTTCTCCAGCATAATTGATGTAAGTGAAGATCAGATAGCTCTCTAATAGCGTTGAAAATTTTTTTAGTATCATTGGTAGGGAATTCTTCATGATGAACAAGTTTCTTGCTCATTGATTCTAATATAGAATCTGTAAAATGGTGTCTAACGAGTAAGGGATGATTAGCTACTTTCCTCAATTCCATTAAAACATTAGTTATTCTCGTATAGGTTTTCTGCTCCTTAGCTTCTCTCACGCCTTCAATGACTTGTCGATACATCTGCTTCTGAAGTTTGGGCATAGCTGCATACAGAACTCTGTCAGTTTTAGGAGGAAGAGAAAGTTTGACGTCCTCTTTATTTCTTCTAAGAATGAAAGGATCCATCATCATTTTGACTTTATCGATTCTCTTTTGATTAAATAGTACATCAGTCGATACTTCATCCTCAGAACTGTTAGTCACTGCCTTGAATTTAAATTTGCAAATTTTTTCTAGATCGTCTCGATGGTCTTGAAATAAATTAGGCATAATAAAACTAAGAAGGGCAATGAGTTCTTGAAAGTTATTTTGGAGCGGAGTTCCAGTCATTAAAAGGCGAAATCGAGTTGTAATAGAGTTAAGCATTTGGTATCTAGAAGTTTTAGCACTCTTAAGCATATGAGCTTCATCAACTATCAATGAAGTTAGCCCAAGTCTCTTGATATATTTTCTATCCATAACATTGGCACTAGCTTGTTTTTCAGTTGTCAAAACAACGTTGAACTCAAAGCTGTCATAAGGACAGCTTTCTTGAATTTCTAATCGTTCAGCTTGAGATCCTTGATAGAGTAAAACCTTTAACTTAGGACCGAATCGTTCCAGTTCTCTCAACCAGTTATCGATTGTAGTAGTAGGAACAACAATCAAATGTGGGCCAGCTTCGCCTAGTTCTAAAAGATAACTGAGAAAAGTAATCACTTGAGCTGTTTTACCTAAGCCCATCTCATCAGCCAAGATCCCAGAAAGTTTGTTATGCCACAATCTAAGCATCCATTCGACCCCAGCTTTTTGATATGGCTTTAATTCAATATCTTCTTCATAAAAGTGAGGTTTGAGATCAACTTGGATGATGCTTGAAGAACTCATTGATGACTGTAGTTTGTTATGATAGTTACTACATATCTTTACAATTCTATCGGCAGCAGCATATCCTTCTTTATACTCCAGGTAGGTATCGATGAGTCTTTTGGCAAGCTTTTTCTTCTTTCTCAGTTTATCAACTAAATCATCGTAATCCTCAAATGGTCGAATAGACATAATAATCGAAGATTGCTCTTGATCACATCCAGTCATCATCTGCAGATCTACTTTATCCGCTTCATTGAAGAAGTTTAAGACTTCTATTTCTTCATCGAAGTCATCATCCGAGCTTAATAAAAAAGTATCGCACTTATTTGAATTAGAATTTTTTATCACATACTCATCGTCGTCATCATCCGAGTTGAATACATTGGTATTTCTTTTGCTTCTGTTGATATTTCTAGCCATGAACTCATAATCGTCGTCATCAGAGCTCAGTAAAATGGCATTGCTCTTAGTTTTCTTAACATATCCTGTCATTAATGAATCACTCTCATTGTCAGAGCTTAAAACAATAGCTCTTTGAAAATTCTGAGATAATTCGGAGGTCGAAGATAGCGGATGCATAATCTTTTCATTCGTTCCCTCGTTTGCTGTAGGCACTGCATCTGGAGAGCGTTTTCGAATATGTTCAGTAGTAGAATCATTATCCGAATCTAAGACAGCTTTTTCACGGTTTCTCCTTCTTTTAACAGCCAACTCATCTGAATCGTCTTCCAACGAATCTAAAGTGATAGGAGAGTTCAATTCTGATTTGAGTGAATCATTCAGCCTTTTTGGAGATATTTGGCGTTGAAAACCAAATGCTAAAAGACTCTTTTGCGAAGTATTTCCTTTAAACTTTGGTTTAGTGGGACTAGGAACTTCAGAGGATGTACCTAATAATATTTTGAGTATGATTTACAACTAATATTATTTGTGTTATTATAGTTGAACAAATATAATAAGCTCTAAAAATATAGATCCTGAATTTGAAATTGCCCAAAAGAATTTTTTTTCTGTTATTTTTTCATGAACTTACTGCTATCAGCTTTTGAAACATTTTTTATTCTGAGTTGCTCAGGAGTGGACCAAGATTTATGTAAAATACAAGTTTTGGAATTCAACTCTCGATTCCTAGTAAACTCAACACTATTGTGTCGAGTTTCATTGAATACCATAATTATATCAATTTTATGTTTTTAATTATTATCAATTATTAATAGTGATTATTGTTAATTAATGATTATATTAATATATATCATCCTGATATAAATAAAACACGGTTAATATATCGTTTCTAAGTTTAATTAATATAGATAAATTATGGGTTTAATAGTGCTTTCGAAATTATGTTTAACTTTAATGTACAATTTTTATAGTAATTAATCATATTATTATGTTGAAGTAATAGATATATATATTACATATTATCAAAGTATAATTCATTGAGAGAATATAATTTATCATTATTCATTTAAAGCTCAAGTAATCAATATAGAAATCTTCAAATTTCCTAATTAATTTATCATTTTATTAAACATATAAATATTCCAAATGTTTTGACGCATTCAAAATATGCAAACTAGTAGCAAAATATAAAAAATGAATAAAATCAAATTGCTATCATACTAAATCATATTATAAGTTATATTTCATTAGTCAACCAACTATTTAGTAATCATTAAAGTAATTTTATGATTGAATCTGTATTTTTTCCAAAGTTACAAGTTCTTAATATTTGAAAATAACATTAAAAATATATATTACTTCAATGGCTTTCGTTAACACGTTTTTTAAAAATAAAATAATATATATCGATTTGTATTTAATCAATTAATTAATATCTAAAATCAATATATCATTCCATTTTACACTTTAGTAAAACAATTAGATTTGTAACTTTATCAGGATTCCTAAGTTGATTTATGTTCACTATGGTAAACCAAAAATTTTATTAAACCATTCCATATCATGTATAAATTTTATAAAATATTTCCTTGTGTAATTTTAATTATATACTGTCAGTATAAATTTGCCTTTGATATCAACGTTCAAATATCTTAATTTTAAATAAACTTTTATAATATCAGAATATTAAAATGGTTTAACAATTTTTAGTATAACTCTAGATAACTTTTTAGTTTTAAATTGATCTAAATATTCCAAGCCATAGTAAGTATATATTCAATTTGAATTCATATTTCGGAAAAAATTTGTGAAAATAGTTCAATTGATTTAAATATGTATTTCAAAGTCATAGTAAATGAATTTAGATTATTTTAACTAATACCCTGTCAATTTATTTATTATTATACTTTTCTAAAGGATTTATCTATAATCAATTAACACAATAATAATATCACAAACAGTCGTTAATTTGAATTACATATCTATATAATGGATCATTTTCATTATATAATCACTATAACATAATTAATTATTATTCCATATTTTTTATATTTTCGAATAAATGATAAATAGAGTTATTATTTCGAGTTGAATTTATTCAATGAGAATAAATAAATTTCATTATTTTTTCACTAATTTATAATTTAACCAGATGATTCAATAGATTTTATCATTTTTTAAATTAATAGGTTTAATTTTATTTGATTATTATTGGTTAGGGTAGATTGTAAATAATTTGTCACTCTTGCTTATCTAAATATTATTTTGATAGTTTATTTGAATTATAAAAGAATCTGTGTTAATGATAATAGCATAATATCCTATTTGAATAAATTATATTTTACATTAATAAATACTTTAATGCGCATACTGAAATTCAATATTAATATTTTAACATACCAATTGTAAAATATATAATAGAGATTATATCTGATATATATATATATATATATATTACTATACGATACAACACTTTAACTATTGTTCAGTAAAAAACATCATAGATCTTTTTTCAGCTATTAAATATATATTTGAATTGATAAAATTAATTAGTCGAAGCAATTTTGCTCAATATTCTTTGATTGAGGTATTTCTAATATAAAAATATTGATTAGAAGCTAAAGTATTTTATAGTGGTATGATTTAGCCAAATTACGAAGCTTGATATAGATATTAGGGCGATATCTTAAATAATAAACAATTCAAATTATCAAAACCAGAAATAATTTCTAGTACTGAAATATTAATATAAAATAATGAATTCTTAATAAACAATTATTAGTTTTATCATGTTGTACAACTTGTATACTTATTGAAATATTCAAACATATCATAATGTGAATAAAAAGATATAATTTGATGGATATGAAACTTTACGCCAGAATACATAAAAGTAAAATTAAAACAATATTAAAAAATAAATCATAAATATGGTATTATATATGGCCAAAATTGGCATTTTTGTTCAACTTTAAAGTATAATCTGAATCGAATACAGCTATTAATTAAATATTATATTTGACGCCAATTTTGATAGGTATAGTAATTTATAGGAAGTTAGCATTTTTGGCAAACTAAAATTCAAAGTAATTACCTATTGAACTAGTTTGATTTGTTTTTTCTTTGAATTGGATCTTCAATGATTATCTCTTGCAAATTTTGATACTTTATATGATTTGCTTAAATTTGCTAAATTGATATTCCAATACCCTGACCGTTAATTTAGTTTAACTCGTTGAAAGTTACTGAATATAGAAATTTGATCATTTTCCATTTAACAACCTAATATTGTTTTTATGTAATTAAAAAATAAATGATGGTAATATATATTAGAATTATGTTAAAACATATATACATGTGTGTAGATTATTATTAGTTAAGTTCTCTATTATATTTGATTATTTAAAATTTTTTATAACATTATAATAATATGGTGTATAAGAAATAAGATATGATTATCATTTAATTTTATTATATTAGAACATTTTGATATGAATATTTATGGCTTAGCGAATAAATATAAGGATTATGATATATGTATCAATAATAATAACAGTTAATACACTGAAATTCACATGGAATAAATAAGTGAAGTAGCAGCTTAAAAATAAGATATATATGAATTTATTTAAAATGAAAACATTATATATATTACAAATACACATGATATCATGGATTGGAATATTTTATAACATATTTTGTCAATTATAATTAGAAAAGTTCTAAAAATATCGAAAATAGAACATATTGTATTATATATAGGAATCAAAGGATATGATAAAGTTTATATCCATATGCTTGAAGGATAACAAGGGTTTAAAAATTGATTTATATAAAATTGAATCTGATAATTCAAACTGAATAATCTGCCAATATAAATTTTATTTGATGATGATGTTTAGAAACAAGAATCAATCTTCTAATTAATGAGTAATCATTGAATATTCCTTAATAGTGCATACTGTACGAAATAGGATAAAGATTTACATTGAATCCGGTATAGCAATATTGAAACATGATCCTAAATGTTAAATTAACTCAATTGTCAGAGTAAATCGACCTAAGTTTGAGCACTGGTATGTGGGCGTATCAAACTTCGGAATGAAATTTTGATTTGATTTGATTCAATGTAATGGCTTCTGATTTGGCATATGGATAATCCACTTATGTTTGCTTAATTAATTAGTAAAACGCTGAACTTGATTAATGTTACATTTATTTGATTGATTGTTGTGATACTTGGGAGTATAAATAAAGTTTCATTACTCTCAATTCATCAGTTATATCGATTTGATTGATTTAAATATGCGAGGCACTTTGACTGGAACTGTGATTGATATTACCATAGACAAAGATGAATTGAATTTCTACAGGTGTCAATTGATCTTGATGACCCCTAATAAAGAATTCCCTGGTTTAGTATTAAAAACAAGATGCATCTTTTATAATCCATTTGGCCAGAACTTTGGTCCAACCATAGAATGTATACTATATAAATTCAACCAACCTGATTACAATAAACCCATCAAAGTTAAAGTACATGGGACGATACACCAGCTCGATCATGGCTTTCCCGAACTCCAGGTTGAATGGTGTGTGATGGATGTCGACTGGATCGAAACCAAGTGGTTTGGAAGCACAAATAAGATGATTGCAGACTCCTATTATTTAAAACAAGATAGAATGATTCAAGCTACTGAGCAAAGAGTATAATAATTTATTAATCATAATTTAAATAAACATATATATGTAATTAGTATAAATAAATATGTTTTTGGATAAAAATTTATAACATAGGTATTGGATACAATAAAATAAAATTAATTGATATAATAAATATTTTTTCAGTAATATTTATAAATTTAAAATAATTATTCTATCTATATTCTTATGAAATTTAACATATATATATATATATATATATATATATTGTAGATTAATCTTTGATTGATCAACTTAACATATAAGTTATTTTTTTATTTTTAATTCGATGTTTTTTTAATCTTATCACATTCAAATAATATATAGTATATCTGTGTTTTTGATTTTTATGATTTGAATGATATCATAATAAAAATTATGATATCAAAATATATTCAGTAATTATTTTATTGATGGTATCATACCATTGTATTCAAAATATGAAATTTAAAATTTGGAAAATTTTATCTAATTAAATTTTATAGCAAAATAGTTGAAATTCCAACTTTTAATAAAATTTAAACATTCAACTTTTTGACTGCACTATATATTTCGTCATATAAGATATAATCATTGATAATGCATATATATACAAATAAATATTTAAAATATTCAACTATATTGTAAGATAGAGATCAAAAAATAGATTATGATATTAAATCTTATAACTTTTTATTATTACTGAAATTAAGTATTCAAAATTTCAAATATGATATAAGTGAAAATTTAAACTTATAAATATATCATGAGTCAACCCAGTGAATAGAAATAAGTAAATTTTAAAAATGAAAGTACGAGATTAGTTTAAGTATATCTAACTAGACTAAATCATTCCTGCTTAAAGATATTATTTAGTAAGGGGGGCGATATTGGCCATGGGGAGGTGGAGGTGGAGGTGGACGATGAGAATAAGCAGAATAAGGATCATGTGGTGCTTGGGGTCGTTGTTGAGGCGGATATGAATGATATGATTGATGAGGAGCGTGAGGAGGTGGAGGTGGAGGTGGGTGCTGATAATACTGCTGAGTAGGGGGCTGTGAATGAGGAGGAGGAACTTGGTATTGATAATAAGGTTGATAATGTGATTGATGAGGATAAGGTGATTGGCTTGGCTGAGAAATTGGTGAAGGATGGTAACCTGGATAGGAAGTGGTCTGAGGATTGTGCTGAGCTGAGTGTTGTTGTAGTTGAGTGGCATCAAAAGGGTCATAGGATTGAGGAGTGTATGGAGTACTAGATGTAGGTGGAATGAGAGGTGCAGATGGCATGGGTGGCGCGGATTGAGCCACTGGAGGGGTTGAACGAGTATCAGATGTATAAGCATTACCAATATTCATTCGTTGGAACTGATCTGTAAGAGATTGCTGAGGAGTATTTGATGGATAAATACTAGTTGGATCAATAGCAGTTTGGGATGAAATCATTGAAGAAAGTGCTACATGATTAGTATTAACCTTCTTCTTTTTGATATTTTCAAGAATACGATTGCGCTCTCGAGTTCTTTCCTCAACAAACTGTGTAACACTAATGTTAAGCTTTTGTATCTTTGATGATAGCTGATCATAAAAATCTGAAGCTTGATTAGCACCTGATCGTATTTCTTCATAAGATGAAGCAGCTTTTTTCAAAGTAGCAACAAGTCCATCTCTTGCTTTTTGAACACTCTCCCATTTAATTTGTATTTTACGAGCTTCATCACTAGCCATCAGTTGCTTGTAATGACCTGTGAGCTCTTGAAGCATAGCTTGCTGATGATGAATGGTTGTGGTGATTTTATTTTGGAAGGGGCGGAACTTTTCTAATTCTGAGGCAAAAACCTGTGATTCAACATTGCTCTTTTGATTTAAAACTAGAATATGAGATATATCGTCTTCGTGAGTCTGTTTTTTTAAATTGGTGAGCAATTCGTTACGCTCTTTCTTCAATTGGTTTAATTTATAAATGCTTTCGCGCACAAGTTCAACAAGTGAAGATATTGAAACATTTGATGATTGGTCATCCATTATATTTGCTGTGTGAGAAGGATCCGAACCTGTAGTGGCAGCTGCCATTTCTGCAAATAGAGTCTCTAATTGATCAGAATCTGGACCTTGGCTCAAGGCAGATATATATCTTTCGTGATGTTGATATTGTCTCAAAATGTTGGCATCTGTTTGATGAGCCTGAGCTAAAACATTACGGTGGTTGGATATTTCTTGACGAAGAGGAGAAGCAGAGGCTGATGAAGGGGATTGTGTCCATAGGTCTTGATATTGGTTCCTAAGCTTTTCGCATTGGTGAGATTCATCCAAAAGGCTGTCTGAACAGCTATCTAAGATTTTTGATAACTCTGAGCTTGATGTTTTAATTTTATGAATCAATTGGCTCAAAGGTTGTTCGGAATCACTAATGTAAATAGCGCCAGCAAGATCTTTAATTTCGGAAGGGGGTGCTACTAGCTTCTGAACATCGTTGATATTGGAATTGGAAAAAGATTTGAATTTTTCTAAACTGTGCGGGAGTTCCATATAAGACAGAGCAGAGTCTAATTCGACATCAGCTTCTTCAATTCTCTCTGATTCCTGTCTAACTAATTTAGCCTTCTCTTCAGAGTAAAGTGATTCCGATTCATGGACCGACATTGGTACAAGGCGAGAGAATATATCGGGACCAACGAGTTTCGCAGCCTCAGTTTGAGGATAAAGTTCATTAAGCGGAATGGCTTTAGCAGCGCCTAATTTTTCAATTGGAGCCAAGACATCGATTTTTGGTACAAGCTCATGGTAAATCAGATCATTTTCTTTAACAGAAGTGTTCATTTTTTCCAAAGTTACTTGATGAAGCGAATGTAAAATAGTTTCGAGTTGGTTCCCACAGTCAGGAGAGAAATTGGAAATTTCTGAAGCACTTTGGATTCGATTAAAAGTAGAAGCATGTTTCCAAGCTTCTTTGGCAATTGACTCAGCGTTAGTAAATCTAGCAACTGCTTCACCATATTTGGTGTCGGCCTCTAGACTAAGTCCTCTGTGATATTGAGCTAAGGCGTCATAGTATTTAGACTTGATGACACATAAGCTGTAATACATTTTTGAAAATAAAGTTTTAGCAAGACCGTCCATGAGATTCTCAGTTAAGGTTCCGTATCTATATGAGCAATCCGACGCTAATTTGGAAATCAACGAATTTTTCTTCTTTTCTTGAATACTCTTTTGAACAAAACATTCTTGAGCTTGAGCTAACATTAAATTGGACAACAACTTGACTACTTCGCGGTTCAAATCAGGACTAGGAGCATGAAGGAAGTTGTCATTAATGAATTGATATAAACCTGCTGAAGCTTGGAAGCAATGGAAGGCTTTTTTCAATCCTTCTTCTTCGTTTCTGTTTTGATTATTTCCAATATGAGAGAGAACAGAAGCCAAATTGAAAATAACGCAAGCTTTCTCAAATGCTAAAGAATATTGTGAAGTAGGTTTAAACGTAAAAATATCGTACCTGAAATGAAAATATTAAACAAAATTATGTTGACCTTAGATGAATAACTTACCAAGTGAATTTGATTTTTAAATTTGATTCATTGACAACAAATCTCAATTCTAATAGATCTAATTGACCATAGTAGCGGAATAGTAAGTCTCTACCAGTGTTATCCTTGCCACCGCCTGTAATATCTTGTCTCAGCCTATGGAATTGCTGAATTTCAGATTCATAACCAACTGGATTATGTCCATCGGTAGTGTAAGAACTTGGATTATCAAGATAAGTTGGATAATTTTGAGCAATATAAGATTTAAGAGGTGTAGCCCAATCTACGTCATCTGTTTTTTTGAGAGGGATAGCAACTGTCGGAAGATAACTCATGACAATTTAAGAGTTAGGTATTTTAATAATTAAAATTATAATCAATCAAAATGACTGTTTAATCATGTTAATTGAAAATAAAACTGAATAGTGCGAATGATTATGGGATATTCATTACATCATTTGAATTCAAATGTATTTTGATTTTATGATATATATATATATATAAGTATTGGAAATTTCTAATTGAACTATTAGAAAAACTAACATTACTAGATTTTATTCTGATCAAAATTCTGAAAAATTATTTATTAAATATTAAATATTAAATAGCTATGATGTCAAAATCATAATTAAATAAACGTGGAATATTTTGGATTTCATACAATGCAATAGTATGCATAGAATATCTTTATTAGATTAAAATCAGTGATATGTTAAATTACAAATTATAAATTATAATATAATAAAGTATTAGACATTCCCGCAGACTCGTTTTATTATGTACTGTAATTAACATTAAAGTCTATAATGTTATTGAAATTTTGGTCTAATTCGGCATATTATTTAATAACTCTACGACTCATATTTTATGCTTTTATTTACTAATCACATTTTTCAAATCAATTATATTGAGCAAATAATACAATCGGTAATTTGCTAACATTTTAGATATATTTTTTATCTCTTGATTTTTGAATTCATACTATTAATCTTGAATGTTTGATAGTTTGAATTTTTCAATCAGCTTTAAATTTGTCAGTAAAACTATCAATCCTATAAAGAAAATGAAAATGGATTAGCAAAGCTCGAAATATTCAATTATTTCAAAGATGAGTCAAGATAGTTTCGAAGGATTTCAAGTGAATATCCCAAATTTGTTCGATTTTGAAGGGCCAGATTAAACATCTATTGACCAAGAAGATGCTCAAAAGCCCACTATTTACCAGCCAGATCAACCTATTTCAATTAATGTTGTGACCAGATATCTTTGTTCAGTGAAAATCACTTTATTAAACTATATATTAACTCAAAATCATGGCAAAAAATTGCCGTCATTTTAAATCAACCGGGAGATAGCACTTATTTTCAGAACATTATAGTGTACAATGTTTAACTTGTGTTTAGGTGCTGGGACAGAAAAGAAATCCTTATAATTGGTAGAGGATGGAGATTTATTTGAAGAGTGGATAGAGCTTAAAAATGGGTATTTATGCTGCTCAGTCAAATGAGTTAAAATATTTCTGTAATAATAATATAATAATAGTTTGTAGGAATAGTGAAGTAAAAGTAGTTGAAAATATAGTCTAAAAAAGTGGAAGTATGACTATATTTTACTTTAAACAATAAGAAATTCATTTTGTTTTTTACGATCATCAATATTCATGATAGTTTAGGTTTGACTGACCCTGGTGCAATTATTACAATGTTTTAGTTGGATGACCAATTGGATAGCCAAGTTTGATTTGATTCTCTAATAATTTTTGTTAATGCTAAATATGGCTTATAGTTACTTTTATAAAAATTTCAATTTTTATTAAATATTAAGAATCTTAAAACTAAATCTGGCGAAAGTTCTAGTGATGGATCAGTCAGGTACTAGGATACAATAAATTATGTTTGATGATTACCTTATATGTCTATTGATAAGTTGCTTTGGCTGATAAAATTTTATTAAATGAGTTTGATCAAGTTTCTGAAGAAGCGTTAAATGATATTGAAAACCCTATCAAATTTGTTCATTTAGATGATTGATTTACTTAAACTGAACAATGTGCTATAGATCTATCGATGGTACTGTTCCTATCATTCATACTAGTCATTCACAGTATATTTCATTTTCTTTTACTTAATTCGAGGTTTGATAATTATTGATTATTGACTGAATTTAGATCAAATTTGGTTGTAAAGCATATCAATCTTCAATTGCTCCCAAAATCCCTAAATTCGTTTTCAGTAATTCTCATCTGATTGAAGTAACTATTAAATTACTTTATAAGAATTGTATCTAAAGCTGTTATTAAATTCAAACAATTAGCTTAAATATTAACAATCCTCTCAATGGCATCGAAATATTGGACTAATGGCTACAGTTGTTACTTTGGGAAGGAGAGTAGCTCAAATACCAATATTTATTTACATATTTTGAAAATTAAAGCTGAAATTGAACTTCCACAGGGATTCAGTGTCATAAATGCTATTAATAGAATTTCAAGGCGTTCGAGAAAAGTTTGAGATTAAAATGATTAAAAATCCAAAGAATCATTCTATCCAAAGCAGAGTCATTTTAATAAGAACAGGATTCGATTATAACATCATCTACCAAGATCTTTTAAATCAATAAATGTTAGATCTTCAATTTAATAATATATATTGTGTGTATAATATGTTGTTTTCAAAAAATACAATTAAAATATTCAAGAAGTAATGTTTTATAAATTTAGGGGATGAAAATGGTTAGTTAAATAATTAATAGTAAATAAATAGTAAATATATAAATGATTTTATTAATTCAAATTAAAAACACAAAATAGACAATTATTTTGTAAGATAGTTAATTAAGCCCAATACTCAAATGTATTGAAAAATTATAACCAGTACATCACTGTGAAGACTCATATACTTGCTGGAGAGTATAAATAAAGCATAATAAATAACCCAAAACGAAACAAAATTATAGAATAACTATTAAGTGGGCTTAAAGATAGGAATGGTAAATTAATTGATAGAATAATTGATCAATAATACACCTGATGGTTTGTCTTATCAATCTGTTATTCTAATATCGATTATGTCCATTGTATCTTATATGCTGACGATTTGAGTTGCTATAATTTCCATTCTATATAATGTCTAAGATTTAGAAAAACTAATGACTATTATATATTACCTGATGATTATAATTTCTATTGCCCTAAAATGCATTGAATGGTTATCATATATCGAAATTAGCAAACAATATAATAAAAAAAATTAATTAATTACACGATAATTCTGGGTATATAGCTCTTCTCTATAAGAGTTGTTATTGCGGTAGCCAAAATTGTCATTTCTAACTCTAGGATCTCTATTCACACGAGTAGAATAATTGCTGAATCTGCTGTTATAGTTATCTCTGTAATTGCTATAGTTGGCATAGGGTCTACCATTGCGCTGTCCGCGATTGTAGTCTCTTCTATCATCTTGGCGACCATCTCTTGTTTGTATACTTCTAATAGAGGATCGATTACTATCAGATTCTTTTTTAGATGAACATGTAGAGCCATCATGTCCTTTCATACCACAGCTGTAACAGAACACAGGACCCGGGTTAGGTATCCTCTATTGAGATTTTAATATAATATCAGATATTTTATTATATAGCTTACCTTATTCCTCGGATTGAATCTATAATCCTTCCATAAATGAGAACACTTATGCAAACCATGATTTCTAGTATTACATATATTGCAATATTTCAAAATATCTTCTCTCCATGTCTATAATAATGTTATTAAAAGGTTCATAATGGGAAATATTTGGTGCTTACTCTGGGAATATGGTTGAACATTTCACGACCATGTACTTGAAACATGGGGCACTTAGAGAAAACATGCTCTGTGCTTTGACATATAAAACAGTATCTCTTTAAATTGCGTCAATCATAGAGCTGAAGAAACACTAGTTAGCAGTAGACTTACAACTTCACAATTCCGGGAAATATGACCCATTTGGCCACAGTTTCTACATTTCTGATCATTACCAAAATACCTATTATTTTCCTATAAAATATTAGAGTTAGTATATGGCTATATTAATAATAATAAAATATCATTACCGCAGTTGCTTCCATTAACATTGCATCTAAATCTTCATTTATGGTATGAGCTTCAGGTGCTTCATTGGTTAATTCCAAATTTGGAATATATTCTTCGTTTTCAGATTCAGAAACATATTCTACAGATTCATTATCCAAAGCAGCATCGGAATTATCTTCATTCTCATCTTTGTATTGGTCTTCTTCTTTGGGCAATAGATTTGAAGAGCTTGAAACGTTAATATCATTTAATTCACAATTAATGCTTCCATTGATTTTACTATGACTATTCACACTGCTATGTTTGATATCATTTAAAGTTTTGAACTTATTTTCTAAAGGTTTAGCAACCGTTGAAACACTATGGTACAGATGACTTTTTGCTTGCTCTTCCAAATCACTATCTAAACTAAAATTCAAAATATAACTTGGTATCAAAATAGTGCTAAAATTAATATTCATTACCTTCCATTATCTTCACTAAAATCTTGATATAATTGATCTTCTAAATCGTAATCGTCCATTATTCTCTTTTAATAATACTCCTGCTAGTAATTATAACCAATTTTTAATCCTATAAAATTGTTATTTTATAAATAATTAAATAACCTATTATTTCTAATTTTCCTAATTATATCACCAATTCATTCTATATGTCCCATATTTGCAAAAATCTTATAATTTCAAAAATCAATTTATACTTAGAGCCGATTCTAAAACACAACTATGTCATCAATTGTTATTGGATTATTTCAAAAATGATGTTATTTGAATATAATCACATTTATTATTAATGTTAGAAATTGATGATATTATCATTACTTATTTTATTCAAGTATGATGAATAATATAATCTTAACTATTCAAAAAATACCTTTTAAATTAATAATTTTCGATGTTTTATCTTAACTCTTAATCCATATTAACTATTATCATTATTCTTATATATTATATTAATAGTCAATAACTTCAGTGTATTTACATTAAATTATAAATTGATATACTTGTATAATTTAATATTAATAATGATTGAGTTATTTTTGAACATTTGATTAATTCAAGGTATTTTGCTCCCAATACTTGAATTACTAACCAATTATTTTTGGTTGATGTTATCATATCACTATACAGAAAATGTTCTGATTGTTATAGTTAAACTATATTAATTTATTTTAACTTTTTCCAATTATTTCTATATAAAAATTATATGATTAAATATTAATTATTTAACCATATATATATTTGCAAGGATTAAATGTTTAGTAGTGTTATAGTCGAATCAAGCTAAGTTACTATTGAAATTGATATAAATCAACAATTAATGTGATCTTGATATCTTTATAAATATGGATGATTAAAGTATAAACAAAAGTATTTCTCTATCAAATTGATTTTAAAATTCAATTCGTCATCATAAATGAATATTTATATTTTTATTATGTATATACCACCGCTTCCTGGTTATTTTCACCAAACACTTAATACAATAATATTAATAAATTTTAACTTTTCAATTGTATGCGAAAATATGTTATTATTTATTGGCTTAAAACTGGGAAAATTAATGATTTTTTTATCTATTAGGATAATAAATAATCTTTATAAATTAATATTTAGATATTTTATTATATAAATATCCTCACTAATTAATAACAGAAATTCAAGTACATTTTTAGTCAACTTTGGAGATGAACCGGTTTTATGATATCCCATAAATTTGAACATTTGAAATTTTGTATAATAAAGAGAAATCAATAATGTAATAAAAATTATAATCAATTTTTTCTCTATTAAATAATACAATATGGCTAAAATTGAAGAATCAATTAAAAAAGAAGCTTCTGACTCAGAACCCCAAGTAAAAATTCCTGATGAAGGAAATGCCACTTTTGCCGATCTTGTAAATTAGTTTTATTCATAATTTATTATTAAACTAAACGAGAGTTTTAGGGCTTAATTCCCGCTATTTGTGAAGCTTGTAAAAATTGTAACTATAAGAAACCTACAGAAATTCAAAGACAATCCATTCCCTGGGCCCTTCAAGGTAATTCAATTTTAAGCAATATATGATCTATACTAAAGAACTTGAATTTTAGGTCGTGATATTATTGGACTTGCTCAAACTGGTTCTGGTAAAACTGCCGCTTTTGCTTTACCCATTTTACAAGCTCTTTGGAATCAACCTCAAGGTTTATTCGCTTGTATTATGGCTCCCACCAGGTATTTGATTTTGATGACTTTAAAGGAATTGATAATAACTATTATAATTTTAGAGAATTGGCAGTTCAAATTGCAGAATCTTTTGAATCATTAGGTGCTGGTATTGGTGTTAAGTGTGCAGTTATTATGGGTGGTGTAGATATGATGACTCAAGCTATTGCTTTGGCTAAAAAGCCTCATATTATTATTTGTACTCCTGGTAGACTTCAAGATCATCTGGAGAATACTAAAGGATTCAATCTTCGCAATTTGAAATACTTGGTTTTAGACGAAGCCGATAAACTATTAGATATGGATTTCGGACCTAAAATTGAACAAATTTTAAAGGTTTTGCCTAGAGAAAGAAGAACTTTCCTTTTCAGTGCCACCATGACTACCAAAGTTGCCAAACTTCAAAGAGCTAGTTTGTTCAATCCTGTCAAAGTTGAAGTTAGTTCCAAATACTCCACTGTCGATACTCTCTTACAATACTATCTCTTCTTCCCTTTCAAATTCAAGGATACCTATCTCACTTATTTGATGAACGAAATGGCTGGAAACTCGATCATCGTATTCGTTCGCACATGCCACGATTGTGAACGTTTGGCTTTAATGCTAAGGAATTTGGGATTCCCTGCTATTCCTTTGAATGGCCAATTGAACATGGCTAAACGTCTTGGTGCTTTAAATAAATTCAAGAGTGGCAGCAAAAATTTACTCATTGCTACTGATGTCGCTGCCCGTGGTTTGGATATTCCTACAGTCGATGTTGTCATCAACTATGATGTGCCTACTCACTCTAAAGACTACGTCCATCGAGTTGGTCGTACTGCCCGTGCTGGTAGATCTGGTAAATCATTGACTCTTGTCACACAATACGATGTTGAATTACTCCAAAGAATTGAGCATGCTATTAAGAAGAAACTTGACGAATTCCCCATTGATAAAGATGCAGTGATGGTATTACAAGAGCGTGTAAGTGAAGCTCAAGACATTGCCACCAAGGAATTGAAAGAAATTGTTGCCAATAGAAAGAATCAAGGAGCTTCTAAAAGATCCAAAGACTTCTCTAAGCTTGATCCTAATGGCGATGATGACATTGATAATTATAGAAAGCCTATCAAAAAGAAGATCAGACGCTAGATATATTATAGATTTATTAATTTGTTTAATTTTTGCCATTCGTATAATATGTTCAACTAACTAAGATTTAATAAATATAGATTATTACCACATATTTTTATATAGATTTTAAAACAAATATTACTCAATATCATTTGAATTATTTATTTTAAAATCTCAATTTACTTTTAGTAATGTTAATTAATATCAAGTTATTTTTTATTTTATAAAAACAAATGATCACTTACAAAGAAATATTCAAAATAAATTTCATTTGCGATTCCATGAAATATATATATTATAATTTAGTATTATTTGCTTATTCGCTGATATTGAAATATATTCAATTTTTAAATTTTCCTGAAATAATTGAAAAATTTTTGAGTGATATTTTTTAATGAATCTATTATACGAAATTTACCATTATACTTTGAAACATAATCTGCTCAATAAAATTTAAGAAATGATCAATCAAAATGAAAATTGTATTTTCAAAAAGGTTTTATATAATTCTTTATTAATCAATAAAATTAACGAATATATATTAACTCTGGTTAATTCAAATCAAATATATATCAATAAAAAAATTACAAAAATGTTGAATTAATATAATTAATTTTCTCAATTACATTAAAATTGAGTAATATAATTAAATATATGATATCTTTCAAATTTCAATTTTACCTTGGATTTTTCTTAAAATTCTCAGATCAAAGTATTCCTGGAACAAATTTGATATATATATATATATATATATATATTCAATTTTAAATAAACTTAATTTAGGATTTTTAAAGAAATGTTTTCCAATTTAAATACTTTATTATATATTTCATTAATTTTCAATTATTTACTTTTATTTAATTGTCCAATTCAAATATCAAATAACTATATTAAAAATTTATATAATAGTCATATCTCATTTTCAATCCTTTTATTCAACAAAAAGGTTGATAAGCTTTATATTCGTAATCAGTTATATTGATTATATATTTTCGACTTTTAATTAATAATATAATTATTTCATAAAATATGACTTGAACTTGCTTTTTCATATCCAGATATTTTTATAGTTTAATAATATCGTTTAACTATTATAAAATTTTTTAATTTCTATTGTTAATAAAATGAATTATTACTAACTCTAAACCAAAATTCATTATTGAAATATTTTATTTGTAAAAGATTATAAACAACTGATATTTTTGAATATATATTGATTTATAATATATTACTTTTATATGTAAATTTTAGTCCAATTATTACTAATCACTTTCCGTTATATATTCCCACATGAACTTATTTTCAAAATTAGTCCAATTAAGTTAAACTGATATCTTTTTTAAGTGTTTATTTTGAATGAGATACTAACCAGTGAATATTCAGTTTATTTTGAGTTGTTATTTAATATAATCTCTTTATCACTGATATATCATATTATACCAGTTTAATCAATTATTAATGATGCCAATATTATTTTATTGTTTAATTTATTAACAATGTTGACCAAGTAATTACAAGGTTGATTTAAAAATTGATTATTATCAATTCAATTAAATCATAAATATTATTAGGAATTTTAACAAAGATATATTACATATAAGAATTAATTGCTATATATTGTTTATATTAATGTGCATTAAATGAGTTATGAAATATGATCTCTGTTCCAGTACGCTTAGAGATTTGAGATTGAAAATTTGAAATTTCCAATTTCAGCAATATTTTCATTATTAATAAGTTGATTAGTTGAATGACGACAGGATTGGCAAAACCATATTTTTTTCTGCGACTTATGTCACTTTTCCAATCGGGCTTATTGGTCAACCATTCTATGCAGCATATTTTCAGTTTTAAACTTAATGGTATCCTATTATAATATTCTAAATTTTTTTGAAACATTTAATAACCTATTCAAGTCATTTAACTCACTGTTGTGTTTACTCAATTTCAAATCAATTTTTTTCATTATAATATAGCAAATCTCTGACCACTCGCACAAAGACTATTTTTTGATATTATTAAATATTTTCTATTTATAAGATTACTTAATAATATTATGTTTTTTACACCAAAAATATTTCAAACTTCACATATTTGATTAATTAAAACCTAAAATACCATTCGGTTTTAAATAATTTTATACAAACTTGACTTTTAAATGTATAATATTTATACAGGACCATTTATCAACGCTTAATAGTCAAATTATATATAGAATCAAAAGTTAAATATTTCTATTAAAACTAGTTTATATTAATTAATAGATAAATAAACTTAAAATTGTATTTTGAAATGTTGATTAATTAGCTAAAAATTTTAAATGAAATGAGTAAATAATAGGAGATTATCTAATAAAATGAGAGCTTAAATTTCTATCTTGAAAAAGTTTACGAACTCTGATTCACTCTATGTCATTTTTGTTTAAGATAATAAAATCATATCAAAATTAGGACATGAAAACTAATTTTATTTATTATTTTGCAAATAAATTTTCCAAATTTTTTGAAGCAGGTGTAATACTATTTTCATATTTTCCCTCATCCATATATTATATCAAATGAATTCAAAATTGTTGTGATGGAATATTGTATAAGATATATCTTAGATCATAATCTTTATTGAATATATGATTATATTTAATTGTAATATATATTAAATAGTAAGATATTTTTATCTAATCGATATAAATTCGTAACATTTTACCACATCTTTTTTCATGTAATAATAAATGGTAAAAATGATAACAATGAATTACACAAAAAGGATCATTTTGAGCCAATAAAAATGATTATTTAGTCGAATGATTGTTTGAGTGATTTAATATCTCATAATTAATAAAAAGAAAGAATTCACTTTGTTAATTGATTTGTATAAATTGATCATTTATATTTCAATGGTTGTTTAATAATTAGGTTTCTTATTTTCTCTCCAGAATGAATCACCATAATTATGGAAAACTGACCAAGCTGGGAGAGGGGACATATGGTGTTGTCTATAAAGCTCAGGACAAGGCCAGTGGCAACTTATTTGCTGTCAAAGAGATCCGAACTGGCACGGGCGATGAGGGGATTCCTTCGACTGCTATCAGAGAGATGTCATTGTTGAAAAGACTCTCTCATGCAAATGTAGTTAAACTTCACGACATTAAATTTGAGCGTCGCGCTCTTCATCTTGTGTTTGAATTTATGCAGCAAGATCTATACGATTATTTAAAAAACTTACAACCTAAACGCCTCAACTTATCAACAATTCGCCGTTTCAGTTTTCAACTAATTGACGGTATTCAATACTTGCACTCTCACGGAGTCCTACACAGAGATTTAAAACCTCAAAATCTTTTGATATCAGATAATACTTTAAAAATTGCTGACTTTGGTCTTTGTAGATCTTTTGGCATTCCATTGAGAAATTATACTCACGAAATTGTAACTCTTTGGTATCGAGCTCCCGAAGTTTTATTAAAATCTGGACAATACTCTACACCTTTAGATATGTGGAGTATAGGTTGTATTATAACAGAAATGCTCGCTGGTGCTCCTATCTTTGCAGGACAAACCGAATTAGATCAATTATTTGCTATATTTTCTAAAATAGGAACCCCTACACAGGAGCAATTCCAATTAATTTCTGGTTATGGTGAACAATTTATTACTTTTCCTCAATGGCAGTTTTCTACAATTCATCCTCATTTACCGGCTAATGCTGATCCTGATTTGGTTGACCTCATTGACAAATTGTTACAATTAACTCCAAGTGAACGTATTTCAGCTAAGAGATGTCTCAAACATCCTTTTATCAGATCATTTAGTCAAAATAATAGTCGGCAGCAATCTTGCTAACTATATTTCACCACAAAGATATAATTACGTAGACACTCAATGGCCAATGTAGTTCAATGACCCCTTTAAATCAATTTTACTATGGGTAATTTCAGCAACCAATATTAGCACCAATTATGAATTAATACCACTATTAAATACTGAATATTGAATAAATTTCAATATTCCAACACCATTGCATTAAAATGATTAATTAAATAACTTCATATAATACTGTAACTATTTCTCTTCAATTGTTTTCATTTTTTTTATAATTTTACATTTATTAAATGTTGTTTAATAAACTGTTTTAAAAAATCTTTATTTATCTCTTATCTTTTTAAATATTATAAATACATTCATATATATTTTTCTGTAATGTAATATTGATACTAAAAATACAATCGTTACATCTATAATATTTTGAACTATAATATATTTATTAAATTTTCATCCACAGATGCAATTGAATATATTTTGAAAATCGCGATGAATAAAAGTTCACAATTAATCTCTGCTCTATGAAAATACTCAAATGGACTGACTAATGGCTACATTATTTTACTCTCGAATTTCTAGTATTACGATAGTATACCAAAGTGCTTCGCTATATATATATATTGCAATATCGAAAATATATATCCATACCATTTATTTAATACTATTTAATGATATTGATCCAGTCGTTTCATATTGAGCTTATTACAAGATTCAGGTGGCGAATGATGGTTTTTGGAAATTGATGCAAATAATATGGTCCAATAATTACCTTTGGGTACTTTCCAAGCTCCAATATGATTGTAAGTAGGGTTGAGAATAATGTCTTTATGGTGAGGGCTTCTCATAAGTGCATCAACGACATCCCACTCTGTTTTATATCCTTTTGCAACATTTTGACCATATGCTAACCATGGGAACTTTTGTGCTAACAGTCTCTCACCCACGGAATGATCATTGGGACCATAATTAGTCAGGGAGCCTGTTTTTGCCAAGTACTCAGAATGATTCCTAGCTACGCTCATTAGAGTAATATCTGCAGCGACAGGGCTGGCTTTATGTAAAGATGTTTGTCTTAAATAATTGATTATACATATCAATTTAATCAAATCCAAAGGCTCTGAATACAGTCGTTTTGGGTAGACAAACTGATTAAGAGTCGGATTCAAATTTATGGATGCAATGCGAGTGAATGGATGGGCTTTTTTTGATTGGGGTACTGGGACGAAAGTGAAAAAGTGGGTAGAGTTGCCATGATTGAAAAAGGATAAAGGCTGTATTGGACTAAAGTGTGCATATCTTGGATTTACATTTTGACCAAACTTCAACGGAATTGGAGTAAAATAAGAAGAGCAAGTAGGCAATAAAGCTTCAGGGATATCAGTCTCTAATAAAATTAAAACAAACAAATATTTCTTCCCCAAAGGAATAAACCCTCCCGTTGCAACTGTATAACTTGGATCCATCAAGTGTTGATGGATATCAGAATTGGGTTCAAACAATTGGCTAGTAGTAAAATTGATATCAATTGTCTCAGAAATCACTTGAGATATTTTAAAATAGGGAATATCGTATTTTGTTAATCGGTTCTTAATTATATTTAAAAAATTTCTATTTAAATTTTTATACTTTTTATCCCATTTTAAAATATTGGCCTTTATAAAATTATCTAAAAAACTAATAAATATTGTTATATAATTAAACTCGAAATTAAATAAATATTATTTAATATATACTTACTCAAGTTTACCAAGAGGATAGGTAGGCGAATTACCTTCTGTTCTAAGCTGATTAATTTTACATATTATATTATTAAATTGATTTTCAGATTTAATAGTATCAACTTGAGTTTGAATAAAAGAAACTAAATATAATATAAGAAATATTATATTATGTTTAAAATTCATTTAAAATGTTGTTGTTAATATTGTAGGTATTATTTGATATTATTATTAAGAAAGAAAGATTCAACTACGTTAAATTCAAATTGACACTTTTATTGATTCAACATTTATCTAGAACCCTTAATTTCTTAATAAGGTAATGGAATTTAATTAAAAGTGAATGATATTGGAGGTGTATTGAAATAATGCGATCTTTACAAAATATCTTGAATCTATTACAATTATTTGTTATTTTTTATAAATTTTTATGATATTGATTTCAAATTTGTTTTTGTGAAAAATCCCAGTTTTATATTTTATATTATATATATTATAAATTTGCGTCATAACATGCAAAAACATAAAAATATGAATAAATATTCAGTTACAATAGTATTATTATAATGAATAAAATATTTCAAACATAATATTTAAAAGGAGTTACATTTAGAACTTTGTTTTTGTTTTTTGGAAACATATTAGACAGTTATAAGTTATATATTATTAATGTTTTTCTAATGTTTGTATTTTATTGGAATTTCTGATTTATATTTAATTACTACTATAATATTATATTATTCATGAAATAATATGTAATGTTAATTGTTTCAATATTAGATATGTTCAAATAATGTTAAAATACGGATTATGATTTGAAATTAGACTTTTTTGAATTCAAGCTATCATAAATATTTTAAAAATAAAGCTTAGCATTGATGAATGGCAATTTTTCAACATTTTTACAATTTGGCTTAAATATTGTTTTTGTAGCAAATAGCACAGTTGATATTCAATAAGGAAACTAACAAAGTGGATATATTATTAAAGAGCTATAATAACAGAATTTGATATTACAATTAAGAGAATATATATGTATATATTGAGTTTGATAACTAAATCAAATTCATTGATTAAACAATATTATAAACTCTGAATAATACTATAATATTGAAAATCAAAGGAAGGATTCTGTTGGATTAAGTAAATATCATACACTTATTCATTGAAAAAGGATATTGTTAATAATTATAAGTATTTTAGAGAATAATAAAAATATTATTAATAATTAAAGTGGTTTAGATGTAATATTTAAGTATAAATACCAACAGTCATTAATCCAATTAAATCTTCAGAATCAATTAAAGTAATCCAATAGGTAGCATAACATTCATACCCGATTTTGAATACTTTAATGGGTAACCTTTGCTTCTGACTAATTTCTTCTACCTGTTTAATTATTTTAGTGATATCATTATCGTCAGATAAGTTTTGTGTTTCTTCTAAATAGGTTATAAATTCAGACAATTCAATCTCTTCAGCTGTAGCACTCTTAGATACTAATACACTATTAGCAGATTCAACTGTTTGTACAAGTTCTAAAAATTTTTCAGCATTCAATTCATTGGAGGAATCTTCGTCAGATAAATTGAGTTCCTTAAGAGAAAAATTAAAAGGGACAAGAGGATAGTCAGCTTCGCTAATATATAATACACCATCACTAATTTGAGCCAACTGATTAACCAGAGCAATATGGTTATCTGATAATTGATTAAAGTTGGAATTAATTTGGGGATGAGCAGTAAAATCTTTCATCCAACTAATATTTTTATCATCAAGAAAGTCATTACAGTTATAATGATTATCATTTGAATTATTATTAGTTATTGTCATAGTTCTGAATTTTACTAAATAATTAAACAATAAAAAGAAGATGGATTAACTTAATAATTATATATATATATATATTGAATGAATTATTATTTACCAAGGTTGAAGGCTGGTAATAATGATGTCATTTTATTCAACTTGTTATTGTGGTTCCAAATTTTGATTGTGAGAAGTTGACTACTTAAGTGTCTAATCAAAAATTGACATGGTGATAGAATTAATTAATATTTAAATCAATAAAAATTATAATCCATAAAGATACCTATTAATTAATCTTAAGTGCATGCTTGCTAATGAAATAAGTCTAAAAAATAATGCAGGTCAGCTGAAAACATAAGTATTTGTATTATAGGTTATCCCATAATTTATTTTATTTAATTATATAATAAATAGAGGTTTTATATGTGATAAACCCTTGATTACATTCAATAGCTTAAATTTTAGAGCAAAAAAGAGATGATATTAAATAGAAAATCCAAATTTTCCAAATTATTTAATCAATTAAAATATCTGAAATTCAATGTCAAATACTTTTCAACAATTACACCAACAATTGACAACGATTCATTTTCAATATATATCCATTGGCCTTACTGTGAAAGGTATATTATGAAATAATTTGTTTTAAACCCCAAATATTAAAATTATAATTATTTTATATAGGAAGTGCTATTATTGTAGTTTTAATAAATATGTTCAACCCAATCCCGATATTCCAAAATTAATTAACAGTTATAAAAGAGAGATTCATTATTATTTAAATCAAACTAATAAACGTCAATTAAAATCTATTTATTTTGGAGGTAATTTTTTTTATTAAAATAAAAATAAAAAATAATTTATTAATTTTATTATTTGTGCTCTTATTATTATTATTTAGGTGGTACTCCATGTAAGTCTATTGAAACTAATATAAATAATTTTATTAATATAAAATGTTGTTTTTAGCTTTAGCTCCAGTAATTAAATATATTTAATATATTTTTTATTATAATATATTCAATTTCATATATTCATTTAATGGTTAGATTCATGCGATTGATAGTATTATTAATGAGATTAACTCAATTTTACCAATTTCAAAAGATTGTGAACTTACTCTAGAGGTAGATATATATATGAAATAACACTTGTTATTAAATATTAATTAATTTTTTAATATAGGCAAATCCTAATGTAATTAATTTAGAATAACACTACTATTTAATTATTATTTAATCTATTTATAGAAGCTGGAGACAGATAAATTACAAGATTTTCGATCTATAGGAATTAACAGAGTATCGATTGGAGTTCAAGTAATTATATATTTTAATAATCTTATATCCTTAGCTCAATAATATTTATGCTAGTCATTTGATGATAAAAGATTACAACAAATGGGGCGGGATCATACTTCAGAAGAAGCTAAAAATTGCTTAAATGTAGTTAACCAACTATTCCCAAAAATTAATTTTGATATGATATTTGCTCATCCTAATCAAACATTAAATGAATGGAAAGCTGATTTAGATGTAATGAAATTGATATTATAACAATTATGTAATCTAAACTAAATGTTTTTTAGACTGCGCTATCTTTTGACCCTTCGCATATGTCCATTTATCAACTGATGATTGAAGCTGGAACTCCGTAATTGAAATTGAGTAAAATTAAAAGTAAATAGGAATTAATCTAATAATAGGTATTATAAATCTGTCAAAAATGGTGAACTTGAATTGCCTCCAGATGAAATTATGGAGGATATGTATTGGCATAATATTGAAGTAATCTATTAAATTAATCATTGAATTAAATATTTATATAAGTCCCTATTTGAACAGAAATTAAAATCATTTGGTATTTATCAGTATGAAGCTTCCAATTTCAGTAAACCAGGTCATGAATCTATTCATAATTCAGGCTACTGGAGTGGAATTGAGTATATAGGTAAATTCGTATGACATCCTGTTCATTGTTTCATTTTAATGATATCACAAAGGAATTGGACCTGGTGCACACGGAAGAGTATGTTTTAACACTGAATCAACAAATTTCAAAACAAAACTCTGTAGAACGTATAATATTATGTCACCTAATACATGGATGGATCAATGTGAAGCGATAGGCAATGGGTATATTTAAATTTTTAAAATTCAATAACAATTCTGATTTATTTAATGCAATACAGCCTAGCAAAAATTGAACCTATGAGTTTTGAAGAAATATTAAAGGTAACTTATCATATACACCTGTTAAATTAATATTTTATATATGATTATAGGAAAAAATTGTTTTTGGTTTAAGAACTCGTAGTGGAATCTGCAATTTAACCCTATCTATCGCTGCTCAGAATGATAGTAATTTTGAAAAAGTATTTTAAATTTCTTAGTTTTTTACTTGTATACGACTAATATTAATATGACTATTTAGATGCTGAACATGGAACAGGTGACTATGTTTGTTCAACAAGGGTTTTTGAATTATGATCCTAAATTAAATAATGGAACTCTAAAACCAACGCCTCAAGGTTTAGCAGTTATTGATTCTATTCTGACATCGATATTATGATTGACTCAAAAGGTTTTAAAAATCTTGGCTTCCTTTCCTTTTTATAATAGACCCAGATTTGAACAATAAATTAATTAGAATAAAAAGAATAATGTGTGTATTTAAAAAATAATCATAATATAAAAATATTCCATTCGCATAATATATTTTATTATATATTTGATAATGATACTAATAAAATGTGACTGCTATGTTATAATTTTATTGTTTAAATTGAAAATATATGTGATGAAAAAATAGTGATGAAAATATATAATTTGTTGGGAAATAGTTGAATACTAGGTGATTTTAATGGCCAATATATAGTATTAGTAAAATGCTTTAACTACAAGAGAATATACATAGGTTATGAATCAGTTAGATCAATAAGAGGAGGGTTACTTGATTGAGATTGTTCAATTCCGTTAACTGTAACTTGAACTCTGCCATCTGGAAATTCTCGCCTGACGGTTCTATTTCCTCGTGCGTCGGTAGTTATTGTTGTAGAGGTCCTCTGACCATTTATGATGCTTACAGATGTCTGAGTGGAAATGCCACCGTTTCCAAATGAAAAAGATTGAGATCTAGAAGATTGAGAGTTAGAGTGTTGGTTGTTGAAATTGTCACTAGAGCTGTTGAAATGGCTGTCGAAGCCTGAGCCACGGTTATAAGAGGTAGGGTCAAAGGAGGAGAAATTACCAAAGGGGCTGTGATTGAATCCAGAAAACGATTGAAGGGGTGCGAATGGTTGGAAAGGATCACTCATTCCAGAAAAGAAAGATTGCTGATGCATTGGTCCAGAGCGAGAGTTGAAACGAGCATTAAAATGTGAATTCATGAAAGGATCTGAGCCGAAAAAGTTTCGGAATAGCTCTCTAGGATCCATAAAGTCGAAGTGGGATCTTGAGTGAGAGTAGTCCCAGCCAGAAGATAATTCGGGAGATGACTCAGGATTGGCTAACGAATAGTCATATTGACTTCTCCTCTGGGTATCGGATAGAGTTTGATATGCTTCAGAGATAATTTTAAACATCTGTTCAGCTTCTTCACGGTTGTTGGGATTCTTATCAGGGTGCCATTGTAGAGATAACTTCTTGTAAGCTTTCTTAATTTGGTCTAGAGTAGCTGTATTTTCAATTTCAAATAGTTCATAATAGTTGATATTATTTTCGTTGTCAGCCATTTTAAATACTCATTAGACATGATCCTATTCGATAAATCAATTCATTCAACCCTTTATATATTATTTATTTCATCATTATTAAATATGGGAAATTTCATTATTGTATATCATAAATTTCAATTGATTGGGTCAATATTATGTTTATCCAATCAAGATAATTATTTTGGATCAATGAAGTAAGCTCAGGGTCTACACCAATAATTAGGTAATTTCTAGATTCTTCTCATCATCTTTCAGTCATATAAAATTCATCATTTCAACAATCTTTCATGTACTCAAAATTAGTATAAATTATGTAATATGTTTTAATTTTAGTAGAATAAGTTCGTAAATGTTATTTTTATCCATATGAAAACTATTATTGAATTCAAATCATTAATTTCATTCGAATTTATTAATCACATAATCTACACCAATTGATTACAAAAATGGCTATTGATAGTGATGATATAATTTCTTTTGGTAGATTGGGCCACTATATAAATAACCAGCTCATGCTAGAAGTTGTATCTAATTCATTATTAACACAATTAGGGTTTATTATACATTAATTTTAAATTCAATTTGCAAATAATTTGAGCAGTAGTGAGAATTGATTTCAAAATAGTATCTCCTTTAATATTTTTTATTTTATAAAACATTTATTATGAAAATTAAATCTTGATGCTACTTTCAAAAATTCAAATATCTTTTACTGATATTCAAAATATATTAATTTACAAATAAAATATTTGATCAATAGGTGACATAATTGTCTAGAAATTTTTTAAAAACGCCACTTCACAATCTATGGAAGAAATCAACTTGGAAATTATTTTCAATTTGTATAAAATTTCCTAATCAGAAATCCATATATCTTTTTTGAAGGACAAAAAGTATTATAATCACAGGGATTAAAATCAAAGGAATATAACATATGAGGTAAGGTTGGTCAGTTGTTTCATTTGGATATATTGGTTACTAACCTCGCCTAATGATATCTGGCATTATCTAAAAATATAATTGTGCTTTTGAATTTTTTTATTCTTACATATTTGGAAATATTAGAACATAAAATAAAGTTTAGCCATAGCTTTTCATATTTAAATTTTCATTCAGAAGTTTATATAATACTATTTTACTATAGTTCATTCCAATGAGCAAATACCTTTTCCTCTGGGATAAATTTTTTTTGAAAATCAGCTCTGGCTTGTTTAGGCCTTAACAAAAATTTGGAAATTATAATGGATTATAAATAGAAATACATGTTTCATTAATAGATATAGTATGATTTAATTGAAAAAATTATGTTTATATCAACTTTAACTTTGTTTTGCATTCAAAGCCTTTTAACTTTTTGTTCTTCATTCAAAATAATTATACTTATTTTTTGGTTTTCTAGTAAGCCAAAATTAATTTTCAAAGAGGTGAAGAGTGGCAGATGTGATATTTGTTAGCTCGAGAATTATTTGAAATTTGCTATACTTTTCAATATATTTTGAAATTTCTTTTTTCATACTTAAAATCAATTGCAATAACTGGGCAACCAAATTTTGGTCAATTTCCAATAGTACATGGCTCATTTTAAAATTGATTAATTCAATTTTTAATTCGTAGATATATTATAACCTGATCACAATATGTAAATAACAAGTTTGATGGATTAGGTATATTTAGCATTATACTGGAAATGCAATTTCAACTAAAATTGATATATTTAGAACGTCAAATTTGGAATTAAGTCAATAATTTCAAAATATATTATTATTCTAAAACATAGAATTATGACTATAAATTAAATTTATTTTTTAAGGAGACTGATATAATAATGATAATTATATATATATGTAGTTTAAGATTAAGAAAAATAACAAAAAAATAGTTTGCTTTAATATATTTTGTGATATAATCTTATAAAATCATCAATTGAAATAGTGAAATAATCTAATTTTATTTGTATAGTTATAATCTTATATTTTTCTAATTAAATTAATATTATTTATAGGGAAAGGTATTAGATTTTCAAATATATTGTAAAAATATTATTATTTATTACAATTTAATAAAAAAATATTTCAAAATAATATAATCTAAAAAATGTGATACCAATATTTTGATATTTCTTAAGATGCTTAAAAGATGTTTATACTTCCAATTATTAATATTACTCTGTAATTTAAATAAAGGGAATTTTTTGTGATTAAAAAAAAATAAATATTTTGATATATAATTTGTAAAAATAAATGAAAAATATAAAATTAATAATTTCTTTTATTCCTAATAACTTTTTGCTATATTTTTAACTAAGTTCTAATATTTAAAATATAATTTTTTTATTAAAGACTAAAATTTGATATTTTATAAACTAATTAAAATTTCTTGTAAAAATTTTCTTTTCTATAATTTAATTTTTTAATTACCTAAAACAATTATAATCACATAAGTTATAATTTAAAAAAAATATTAGATATAGTAAT
>JNEM01015969.1:0-11086 GCA_000697335.1 Conidiobolus incongruus B7586
ATATATAATTTAATCCAAATAAACTCATCTTTTATTAATTTAAGTAATTGATTAAGATTTTGATTTATTAATATAATATCATCATTAGATAAATGTAGCATATAATCTATTAATAGATTATAAATAGTTTTAAATAAATATTCACTATATTGGTTTTCAGATTAATAGTTGTTATTAGATAGCAAGATAAATTAATATTAATTTTCATTGTTTTGATTATTAAAAATATTGATTAAGCTATTAGGTAAATATTTATTATCTTAATAGGAAAGAGTATTTTTAATAGTTTTATCACTTAATTAATATATACTTTGTAGATATCTTTTTTATTTGCAAATACAAATACAAGTTTATTTTTCTAAATAGCATTCTATTAAATGATCATTTATTTAAAATATAGTTTTTTAAGTTTGACTGTTATTAAGTAATCATATTTATATCTTCTTTTGCTCGTTGCTATTATAATATAAATCGAATATTACGAAGTTCTCATTTTAAACTGGCAACTATATATAATATAAGAATATTTAATTGATATCTTAAATAAACTGGATCTTTAATTTAAAAAACCTTTAAAATTTTCATTAATTTTTTTAGTGCATTTATGTGATTTTAAATCATAATTTACACACTTTGCGCATTCTGAATATAGTAAATTAATAATCCTTATACATCAATATAAACATTACAAATAAAATCTGTTGTGGTGATATTGATACTTTTAATAGTATTTTTTTTGATTAATATTATATATATTATTTATTTATATTTTAATCAAATTGAATTAATTTCAATATTTCAAAGAAAATTATAATACCTTTTAAATTTGATTTAATTTTAAAGACTAGATTAAAATGATATAATATATTTCTGTTATTTTTAGTTTAATCTATTTTATTTTAATATATTTTTTCTAAAGGTATACATCTTGTAATTTTCATCCGATTTTATAACTTTTACAATTTGGTAAATTTACCATAATCAAATTAAGTGGATTATTACCAAGGTTTAATTTCATTAAAAAAATTTTAAAATTTTGTTAAGTTTTTTTCCGAGAATTAATACTTGGCTTTATATGGGTAAAGAGATTGAGAATTTCTAAAGAGAGTATTTCATGTCACATCATATGTGTTCTATTTTGTTTCCTTCTTCTATATATTTAATATTTTTCTAATCATATTTTATTAGTAATTAAAATCTAAATTAATAATAATTAGAATTAAATAAAAATAGGAATAATAAAATTATTATAATTAACAATAAATTATTCCACTTTTTTATCCTTTCTAATATTCGGTTAAATTGTACTTGATCCATTTAATATCAGATATAACTTGATAATATTGATTTTATAAACTTAACCCTAATTCATTGAATTTTATTAATACCTGTACAATTATTTGCGAAACCAAAAAATAATAAATAATAGTGTACTTATAATTCAATGTTTTTTGAATAGATTTGAAAATATTATACTAAATAAGGTTGTATCAAATACTTGAAAAGAGTAAAAAGAGTGTACTGAGCTATTAAGTATAATTTTATTTTTTAATTATTTTGGAATAATAATTTATATAAAATAAAATTTAAATTTTATTATATTAAATTAGAATATAACAAAAATATAAAAAAGATTTAAAATATTAAAATAATTATTAATACTAATATTAATATATGATTATAGAGTTCTGAATAATAAATATAATATTATTATATTTATAATTTTATCTAAATTTGAAGTGATATAAGGAGTTAAATACTTTATAAATAGTATAAAAATATTATATATTATAACATTAAGACTAATAATTTAGCAAATTTTTGAATATTAAATAATAAATAAAAATTGCAAAGATTAAATTGGTAAAATGATCTAATTTTGAATTTGGCTAATATTTAATTATATATTATAGTTTTTGTCATATACTTCACTAAACATAATTTAAAAAGTAATAAATTTAATACAAATATTAGTTATATAAAGTTTGAATTAAATGAAAAAATTGATTAAATAATTATATTATATAGTGTATAATATTAATTGAAATCCTAGAAAATTAATATAAAATTAAATATTTTAGTAATATTAATTATTATTATAAAAATTATAATTAAATCAAAAATAATTTATATAATATAAATATTAAATAATTTTTAATATAATTACCTTATTTATAATAACTATTAGCAATATTAATATATTTTTTAAAATTTTAAATTAATGAATTTAATTAAATTTAATAAAATATTATCATAAATTAACAAACTCATTATTATTTAAATATAAATATAATACATAAATAAGAAATCAATTTAAAATTAATTTGAATTAAATATAATTATGATTATCTATAAAGAGTAAATTATAGATAATAAAGAGTATTTATCATATCTAGATATTTTCTGTAATTTTTGAAAAATTAAAATAATTTTATATTGTAATATTTATATATATGGTACAGTCAATGTTATTCAAAAATTCATCACAATATTCATATCTTATAATATTTTAATGATTGGTAAAAGAATAAAATTTTTTTTCGTGGTTTATAAGTCTTATTTATATATTTATATGACCAAATAGTCCGAGTGTTATTTATATTGGGACTATTATATTTTATTACAAGTATACTTTAACTTTGTATTTATTTTTCAAATATTTAACAACTAACTAATTAATATACTCTTTTAAGAGGACAACAGGAATATTTGAATGGATTTGGGAGAATTATCAAGTTGATAAAACTGATCAAATATTATTTAACATTAAGATCCAATAATGAATTTATCATCAATATATATACAGCATACATATCAATGAAATCAATTGGCATTTTTGAATATGTTAATAGTTTGATCTTATAATCAAATAATATTATGTTAAATATCAAAAATAATTTATCCAACAAATACGATATATTTTACAGATAAGACCTAATTGAGAATATGAGATAAAATTGACAAATGATAATTAGATTGAGTAGTTTTCTCAAAAGTGAAATAATTCTACATGGATTAGAGTAATTTGATGATTTGGATCAATGGATAGATTATTGCGATTGTAATCGATTGTGGAAGATTATAATTACTCCTATTAAATTTATTCTATTTTGTATAGTTTGCTCTTAGTGTTAACAATTCAATACAATTATATATCATATTCAATATCTAAATGTTCATTTTTTGTAAAATAACAAATATGCTCTCAATAATTATTCTAAAACGTGTCAATTACAATTTCTTATTAACTCCCAATTTATATCAAAAATTCTCACTAAAATTTTGTTTAAGAGGGGGAACAATAACCGCAATTGGAAGAACCCAATATAATGGAATTAAAAAATTCTTAGTCAATTAATGTAATTTTACTAGTTTAGTCATATGAATGGCTAAAGATTTATTGATAAGATTTGTTATTCAAAAATTGGTTTACTCTGATAGATTAAACATTGACAATGTTTTTGAATGATTTATATACAATAATTATATATTATATTGGTTAATATAATGCAGTTATTTTTGGAATATTGAAATTTAAAATAGCTTGAATTGTTTAGGTGATGGTGAATCAATATGAAACCTAAATACTATCATCCCATAGCTGAATTTATTGTATTGATTATTAAATTACTACAATTCAAAGTTAAAAAATTTAAACAAAATATCAATTAAAATTGCATTAAATTAAAAAATATTAACTTGCTATAATGGAGATTTAATTAATTCTACCTTTAGTATTCCATTCGTCAATTTTGATTGGTTATACCTATATTATTATATCTATTACTATTGTTAATAAATTATGAATTTACCAAATTCTCAGAAAAATGCATATATTCAAGTGGGTACGAGTGTAAATTAGTAGCAATTATGCGATTGAAGTTGAGCCCCTTCTAACACCGTCAACGTCGCAAGTGCAGTTCATCTATGACGAGGACCACCATGACATCCCTCTGGATCATTTTAACATCCTCAAGACATTTCATCCGCAGGAAATGCCTATCAAAGTATATAAGCGAATACCTAACAACACGCCATATCCCGAGCAGTTTAAATCCATTACAAATTTTGCAGGAGTTAGCGAAACCAATGAAAATTACTGGCACAGCTTGGATAGGAGTAACTTGATTTTAGTGTATATTACCTTTATCTTTATCATTTTAAACATTTTTATATTTCATAGTATTTTTAATAAAGTTAATTTTTAATGGTTGGAATTTGAATGATTTTATAATATTTTTCCCCCTAATTTATTATATATATATATATATATATTATTGTTAAAAAATTATTCAAATTTATAAATTTTTATAATTAAAATAAAATCCATTTTTTATTGATTCGGATGAAAATTCTCTTAATTCATTTCCACTAGAATTGATATTATAGATTTCAAAATTTAAGGAGAAAAAAATGATTAAAAATAACAAATTTACTAGATTTTAATATCTTGCACTTCCCCCCCTTCCTTCTCTCCCCTTCTCAAATTAAAAATCTAATTTTCTTTTCTTATAAAGTTATTACCAAAATTATTATTATTAATATAATTAAAAATTAATAAAATATTAAAAATTTTAAAGTAATTTTAATAAACTTTATGATTTCATTTTTATTTAATATTTAATATTTTTTAATTTAATTTTTTTTTGGTTTTTGAATTATTATTAAAATTTCCTTTTTAAAGTAGTTTTAAATCATTAAACCCATTATTATCACAAAGTGGTAATTAAGTATTTAATGAGAAATTTCGAATTATTCAATTGAATAAATTGTGAATAGTGGTTATTAAATAAAATTTCTGATAAATTCAATGTTTCAACGTGTTCAATGTTCTCATTTAATCGAATGTTAAATTTTTGGTCCTTGAATCAATGTTAATTGATCATTAGTGGAAATAAAATTCTCTCATAATTTTTGGGTAAATACTATTGCAATAAATTTTATCTTTGATTATATTTTTTATAAAATACCATTATATTATATCGATATTTATTCTTGATATAGTATATTGAGTAAGTGGTTTATCAATATTGCAATCTAAATTCTAAAAAATATTGATTTCTATTTAGATAATTTGAATTGAGCTAATCCGGTTAATTGTGTATTATCGTTGGATTAATTCTTGTATTGAATTGGTGATTCAAGTTAAATTGATAATCTATATGAGAATTTTATAGGTGATATCTGAGAATGGGTGGTATGTGTTCAGAAAGTGGTAGTAATGGCAAATGGATTCACAAGAATACTGTGTAATGGACATTTGATTGGACTAAATGGGAAGTAGGGGAGTACATGGACTTGATTTTGAATGAATTTGCGCTCGAGGGAGTTGGTTTGAGTTACCTTGAATTGGGAATTAATTAGGAAAGTTAAACAAATTTCAATTGGGGATAATTGGGAGATGAGAGCGATGAAATATTGGTAAGAGGTAGGATATATAAGCCTGGCTCAATTACACATTAAAGCTAAATTCTTCTGAATTGCTCAATCTTTGTTAATTGCTGATCACTACTAAATCGTCTTCTTTCGTGATTTTAACGCTTGAATTTTAAGTTGGGCTAATTCTGAGGTTTTATCTATTATCAACAGCTCTAAACAACACTTAAATAATCACATTTCTATATAGTTAAATTTTAATCGATTGTCTATAGATTAAGTTACACTTGATCTTTGACTTATTCATCTCATATTTATTATTCGTTATTTAATTAACATAATTAATAATCTTCTCTCATACTTCCTACCTCAGTAATACCCAGCTGTCTCTTTTATTTTTATATTTATTTCTAATCTAATTTAAAATGAAGTGGATACCTGAACTCTGCTCTTTATCTAACAACCGTTTAAGGCGCTTTATGATATCCAAATATCGCAAGCTCATGTACCTCTTGGTATTCTTAATATTTACTCTTATCCTAGTACTTACTATTAAACCTTCCAAAGCTCCTCCTCCAGTCCCTGAAATTATTATTGTTCGCCCTACTCACAATATTAATTACAATATAGAGCTTATGATTGCCCAGGAAGAGCAGCTCATGAAACTTATCAATTTCGACCATCATTTAGAGCTGGAACTCGATCTCACACCTTTACCCTCTATTCTCAATCGCGATATCCAAGCTTATTTACCAAGCAAAAATTCTTCTATTACTCCCATGTTCTCGGATGCCGAATCTCAATATCATTTTATTAATTCCACCAAATTAGCTGAGTATGCTAGACTTCACGACAGGTATTGGAGAACCTATATCAAATTGGTAGATCTCATTCCTAGTGAACATCACCAGTATAATCACCACAAAGTCAAGAATATTCTCAAAGCTTCTTTATTTTCGGATTCTCGACTTGCTCAATCCCATGGAAAGATATTATTGGAATTTTTAGGAAGTTTGGAAATTTTAGAAAGAAAGTTGTTCCATTGGTTAAGCCCAAGCTATGAGAGTTTATTAGACTTGTACGGTAGTTATAACAAGGATTCAAAAGCGATCACTATTTCTATTAATGATCAATACGCTATTATGGGCAGCAATATTATTTTGTCTATCAGAAATATCCATCGATCAGATATTCCCATTCATATTTACTACGCAGGCGACTCGGATCTTAATCCACTCAACCAGAATATGTTGCGCTCTCTGGGTCAAAATATCGAATTGCACGATTTGACTACTTTGATAGATGATAAATTCCTTGAAGTCAGAAGCTATGCTACCAAAGTGTTTGCTCAATTATTAACTCCTGCTCAACATGTTATGTTGATTGATGCTGATATTGTCCTTCTCCAGTCTCCCGAAAGTGGTTTCTCGAACCCCCACTATGAAAACACTGGTACTTTGTTCTTCTACGACCGTCAAATCTTTGAGCCAAAGCCCGAAACAGTTAAATGGTTCTTGAGTATGCTTCCAGACAGCTTTTCCGATACTGAACCACCTGCCAGACTGGCCAATCATCCGTGGTTCACAGGGAAATCACAGCATATTCAGGAATCCGGTATGGTTCTTATCGATAAGACCAAGCACTTGACCCCCTTACTAACTACTTGTCTCTTGAACAAGGGTGTTGAGCGTGAAAATACTTACAACAAGGTATGGGGTGATAAGGAGACTTTTTGGATCGGTTTCGAAATCATTGGACATCCTTATTCTTTCTCACCATACGAACCTCACCCTATTGGTGATATCACAGATTTCCCAAGGGAAGAACTTTTCAATTGGGACGAACCTAAACAAATTAATGATGGTTCTAAACCCAATGTCTTCTGTTCATGCCATATGGTTCACTTCGATCAAGATGAACAACCTTTCTGGATCAACGGTGGACTTTGGTACCGTAAAGATCACACTGAATTGGGACTCGCTAATTATAATAGTTACTCAGTCGGTCCTGGTCAATGGAGCCTCTATGATGGATACTGGGGATGTTACCGAAGCGAGGAAGGTACCCACCCCATCCGATCCCTAGCACCTCACTACCAAACTCTCCTCAATACGACAGCACAATACTACATGAATTTCTACAACAATACTCTTATCAACCCTTCAAAAAAATTATAATTTAATCATCATCTACAAACTGGATAATAATGTAAATAAATTTCTAAATTTTTTAATTTTTAATATAATACTTTTTTTTATATTATTCATTCAAAGCTTTTTAACTATATATTAGTATCAATATTAATATTAATTTCTTATTTTAAATATATATTTTGATATAATTAATAATAAAAGAAAATTTAATAAAAAAATAAAAATAAAAATAAAAATTATTATATTGATAAAATAATAAACTCAATGCTATTTAGTGCTCTTTATTGTAAAATACCCTCAACGATAGTTAATTTAATAATACAATATTTACAATTGACAAGTATAATTTTAATAATTATAAATACATACTAACATTTTTTTTGAATATAAAAAATAATATATATTACCTTTGAAGAATTGACAGTTATTATCTTAATAATCTACTTAAAAAAGCTTATAATATTTTTTATTAATAAATAAATTGAATAAAATTAAAAAAATATTAAACTCTTATCTTAATTCAAATCTTACCCATTAGAATGTTAGTTTATAAATTTTATTCAATTTATATAATTTATGGGATAATTGCAAAATTTTTTTTTAATATGAATGAAAAAAAATTAAAATAAAATTTTTAAAAATTATAAAATATAAAAAAACCAATTATAATTTAAGATAGATAAGAAGTTTATTCACTATTTAATTATATTAATATGTTGCATAATTAAAAGAAATAAAGATTCAAATATGTTTCAATTAAAGAACTAAATTTATTAGGGTATCAGTGTTAAAATTTGGAAGAATAACCAATATTTGATGTTAAAGATTTTAAATATTAATTGCAGACTTAGTGTTCAAGATTAAATATAATAGGAAGATATACATAGTTCTTTCGTTGAGGTCAGATTAACTGCTATCAAACGAAATACTGTGTTAATTACTTAAAGTGATTAATCAACTGTTAACAAGCTAGTTTCGAAGAAATTGCATTTTTTAAAATATTACTCATAAATAAATATATTAGTCAATGTATTCTAGAGTGAAAATTATTTTATATATATCCAGAGTTAAATTAAATAAAATACCTTCACAGTTATCATTATCTTATAATGCCAATATATTAATATAAATATTTTCATGTTTACACAATTCTCAATTGAAAATTAAATTTGAACTAGAGTGCAAAATAGTTAGTTTTATTAATCCACACAATAATTCTAGATTAGACTGTCTAATAGATATTTTTTTATCTGTTAAGGAGTCTTATATTATCAAAATAAAATCAGTTAAAAAGTTTTTTATAAGATGAATACCTTGTTCAAGGTAAATTTTAAAATCTAAAAATTCTCTGTTTAAGATAATATATATTACAAATAAAAACTGATAAAATTTAAATTTAATAAAATATATTTTCTTTTATTAAAAATTAAAAATCATATCAAAAACTGGAGAAAAATAAAAAGGAATATTTATTCTTTTAATTAATAATAGTATAAAATATTAATAACCATATATTATTTGAAGTTTTTTTAATTTAATTATAAATTTTTGAAAATCTTTAAAAATAATGAATTTTTATTATTATAAAATATATTATAATAAAAGTTTTTTTAATTTATCTATTTAAAAACCAAAATTAGTTAATAATATTATTAAAAATATTAATATTTTAAAAGTAATTATATAATATAGTATAATTTATATTGTATTTGTTAAATTTTTTTTTTCAACGTTCTTAAATATTTTTATTTTAATCAATAATTAAGAATAATATTTTAAATATCAATTTATAAATATTATATTAATTATATTATAATAATTTTATTGAATTAATTTCGAATTACTCTTTATTTGTTTAAATCTATGTTATTTAAATAAACTGAATTATAGATTATATTTAATATCTTATAAAATTTAATAATAGATAAATTATTATATTTTATAATTCTAGATTTACTTATTAGTCAATTCTCAAAAAATATAAAATTTTATACTATATATCTTAAGTAACTAAAATTTCTGAAATATTTCTCTGTATTTTTAATAATAAAAATTTTTTGCAATTAAAAATAAATAAACATTCTAATATAATATATAAAAATAAATATATAATATAAATTTAATAGTTTCTTTTATTATTAATAATTTTTTGCTATACTTTTAGCAAACTTCTAATACTTAAAAAACAGTTCTTTTTATTAAAGATTGAAATTTAATATTTTACAAACTAATTAAATTTTTGTTATATATCTATCCAATTAATCCATATATATTTATCTTTTATATTAGTTTACCCATAATTTACCTCTTATCCTACTTTCCCTTAAATTGATCTATTCTCATCCTAGTATGAAAAGGGAGGAAATACAACAGGGATCTATTTATCTACCTATTTATCTGTCTATTCATTCATTAATCTATCTAATTACCTAGCTATAACTCTAAGTCTCTATCAAAGATTCCCAATAAAAATTCTATAACTATATTTTAATCTAATAACTTACCAATAATCCAACTTAATTTAATATAATTATCCTAATTTTCAGCATTAAGATAATATAATTTTTCTGTAGAAATTTTCTCTTTTATAAACTAGTTTTTTAATTACTTAATGCAATTATAATTATATAAGTTATAATCTAAAGAATATACTAGATATGGTAGTTTTTTCCAGTTATTTTTAATTAGAAAGTATTTTATAGCTTTATATTTATATATTTTTTAAATATTATGTAAATAATTAGTTTTCTCAAATTATATTAAGAATATTAATTAAAAATGCTTCTATTTATAAAAGCAATATAAAGTTTACTATTAATTGATTTTTTTTAAAAATTAAATAAAAATAGCATATATTATTATAATTTATTATAATAATTCATATTCACTTATTAATAAAATATTTATTTAAAGGGATTTGTAAAAGAGGTTGATTTAACTTAATCTAATATTATTATTTAAGTTTTAATAAAGAATTATATAAAAAAATCTAAGATTCATCAATTATAATTATTTGCTATAAAAGTTTAAGCTTCTAGTAATATTTTAATAAGTTTTGTTTAATAAATAGTATTTTAGTTTTTTTCAAGTTTTAGTTAAATTATAAAATATTTATTTTTCATTTTTATTTATTAATTTAAGTTTAAATATTAATAAAAATAAAATACTTATAAAACTGATAATAAAGTACTTAAATAATTCTTTAGTTAAATAAAAAGGTGTTTTTTTATATTTTTTCACTTTATTAATAATTGAAAGAATGATAGTTAAAGTTAGTTTTTTAGATTTTAATAGATTTTAGATAGTTTTTTTTTTAGTTTTAAGTTAATTTACCTAATAATAAAATGTTAATTTAGATAATACTTTATTATTAAAAGTTGCTTGTAAATTTTAAATAATTTTAAAAAGCTTATGATTAAGTTTTATTAATATTATAATAAAAAACTTTAAATGATTATTATTTAATTTAAAAATAATTGAATTAAATAATCAATTTTAAGTTAATTTTTCAATCAAAAATATTATTATATATATATATTAAAAATATATAATTTCCA
>JNEM01015970.1:0-12051 GCA_000697335.1 Conidiobolus incongruus B7586
CCAATATAATATAATGGAAAACTTAATATAAAAGTAATATGATATAAAATATAATATTATAATATAGTTATAATATTTGAATATAAATAAAGTTTAATTAAGTTTTGAATTAAGATAACTTACTAATATATTAAAATTTATATTAAATAGTGTTAATATACTATGATATTAATAGAATATAGTTTCAATCTTAAGGATAATATAAAAGATAATAAATTATAAAAATAGAGGTGAAAAAGAAAAACCTAGTTTATTAAATAATTTAATACTATTTATATATTTAATTTAGCTATAAAAATATAAATTAATTATATAATTTATAATTAATTAAATTATAAAGAAATATATATAAGAATTTAAAAAATTAGTCTTTTAATACTCCCTTAATAAATTTCTTAAAGGAGATATATTTTTTAGATTTATAAATAGATATAATAGGTTAAGATATTCTTAATATTTTTTAAACATTGTTATATAACTTTTTTAATAAGATAATTTATCTATTTTATATAGAAATAAAGCTTGTTTTTAATTGATTTAGATTAAATTATAAAATCAATATAGTATTTTTTTTCTCCATTTTAATTAATAATTAAATCTATTTTTTCAAGTTTTTAATTGATTAAGAAAAATGTTAAAATCTTCAAAATATGGTTTAATATTAGATATATAGAAGATAAAGTTGATCCTCAAGGTTAAAAATAATTCCAAGATAATATTTTAAAAATTTAAATCAATAGATTAAATTCTATAATGATTATAGTATAATATTAAGTATTTTAAATTTAAACTAGATTTAAGTAAGATAAGTTTAAAAATAAACTATTCTAAATATACAAATATATTAGTTTTATATTTAATAAAATTTCTAAATAACTTTAAATATTATTATTCTATGATCTTTTAATTTTCTTTCAAATCAAATTTAATAAAGGAATAAATATATTTGATATTGGATTAAAATTTAATAATATCTAAAGATAAGTTGATTTAAAGTTTTAAAATAATTATAAAATTCAGATATTTCCTTAATTGATTAAATAAAAGTTAAAACTAATTGATTTATTAATAAAGATATTTAATAAATATTAAAATTGATAGATATAGATATTTTAATTTCATTGATTAGTGTTAATATTAAAAGACTTGTTCTTTATATTCTTATATATACTTTCATATAATTCAATTAACTATAAATTATATAATTAATTTATACTTATATAGTTAAATTGTTTACATAAATAGCATTGAATTATCAAATAAACTAGGTTTCTCTTTTTCTTCTCAATTTTTCCTTTTATATTATTTCTAAGATTAAGACTATATTTTGTTAATATTATAGTATATTAGCATTACCTAATATAAATCTTAATATATTGGTGACTCATCCTAGTTTAAAGCTTAATTAAACTCTGTTTACACTTATACAATACAACTATATCATATTACCATGTTTTACACCATATTACTTTTATATTAAGTTTTTCTCTATATTATATTGGTTTAACTACCATTATACTTATAGTTAATATATATTTTAATCAATTGCTTTAAGGTTTTAATATTTTTTTTAACAAATTTAATTATTTAGTGATAATTAATAATAAATATCATTAGATTAATTTTAAAGGAAAAGAAGAGTGAATTTTAAAATTAAGACTTGAATTATATATCTTAATAAATATAATAATTTGTGGAATTTGAAAATAAGTAAAGATATTAAAAAAATAGTTATATAATATCTTTATCTATAGAAATTTTGAAATAGGGAATAAATAAATATATTTAAGGAATAAATTAATTATAATTAGTAAGTTAATATAATTATTAATTAATTTAAAAATATTTATAAAATTAAATTAAATTTGTTATTAAATTTTATTAGGGATTTATAAAGGAATAAGTTTGTTATATTTTATTTAAGTATTATATTTAATTCTTGAATATATATTATAAGTATTAATATATTTCTAAATTAATTTAATTAAGGAAAGTTTAATAATATTTTATTTTAATTTTTTTAACAATCTCTAACTAATTTTAATATCTTTTAATAAGTAAATTATAATATTCATTAAATATTACTTGTTAAATCTTAAGAATATTAAAGACATATAAATAGTTATTATTATATAATAGGTTATCAATGATTTTAAATCTTTTAGAATATTTTAATTAATCTTCTAATAATTTAAAGAACTTTTCTCTAACTAAAATAAAAAAATCATTATTTAGTAATATTTTTTAAAATAATTTAATAAATTTTTTTTTCTTTTATTAATAATCATTAAGTTAATATTTAGTGGGTTTTTATAATTAAAATAAAAGGATAAATAGATAAGATTATTTAAGAAAGTATTTATAATATGAACTTATGAACTTATTAACTTAAGAGATATTAAATAAAAAAAGGTAAACTTAAATAGTTTTAATCTATTTAATTCATTTTCTTAATAATGCTTTTGAGTATTTCAATAAATAAGTGATTTATAATCTATAAATATTAAGAAATGGTTGTAAAATAAGGAATATAAGTGATTTTTAATTATTTTTATTAAAGAGTTTTAATATATAATCTAAATATTTAGTATAATTGGTTTTATTTTCTTTATCTAAAATATTATGAACTTTAAAATAATATTTTTAAAATTAAACTCAATTTATTATCTTTTACTTATTATTTTATTTTATAGTTAAAAGGTAAAATATAAATTAAATTTAAATTAAGCTAATTATTTACTAATTACAGAGGAATTAAAATTAGTAAAAATAATAATAGGTAATTATAAATTAAAGATAAATAAGATAAAAACATTTATAATATAGAAAATTAAAATATTTATATAAAAAGTATAAAGTAGAGTTTATTTAAAAAAATAGTTAATTTAAGAGATAGTTAAAAAAATTATAAGTTTAATAAAAAAATCAATAAATTCTTTAAAATTATATAATATTTTAAATATAAACATAAGTTAATTTTTGTTTATAATAAAATAAAAGCATTTACATTATTAAGTATAATTAAATCAATGTTAATTCCTTAAGAAGATATAATATAACTATAAAACCTGTCTCTTATACACATCTATAAACAAAAATTAACTTATGTTTATACCTGTCTCTTATACACATCTTAATAAGCTTTAAATATAATTATATACCTAAAAGAAATTTAATTTTGTGTTTAATATTATATTTAAAAGATAATCTACTTATAAGTATAAAAATATTAGCAAATTAACTCTTTATATTATATAAGAAATAGTTATTAGATATAACTTTATTAAAGTCAACAAATGAAATACTAATAGATAAATAATAAATAAATATATATCCTTATAAATTATTAAAGTTTTTGATTAGTTTTTTAAATTGATTTTTATTTATAAGAACAAAATTATTTAATACAATTATAAAGTTAGTATTAAGTAAAGTATTTATTAGTTTTATAGTAAGGTAAAGTAAATTTTTTAAGATTAATTCTATTAATTTTTTTTAAAATATAAATGAAATAAATTTGTAACTTTTTAAAATAACATTTATAGATAAAAAACTATGGTATCTAAATTAATTTTAACTTAGTATAATATTATAACTAATGTTATTAACTAGGAATTTAATATATTAAGAATATTTAAAAGATAGTGATAGATATTAAAATATAATATTAAATGCTTATTCTATTAAATTATTAGTATATTTCATTATTAAGTGGTTTTTTTAAATAGATAAAGATAGTTTTATAATAATAAAGAGAAAATAATATAATTAGAATAGTTAAAATTAATTAAAATATTAACAAGTATATTTATAAAAGAATTAATTAATATAAACAATAAAGTGATAGTTATAGATAAAAAAATATATGGTAAATTTATTATTACAATATTTTTAATTTCTAGTAGCTTAATAAGTTAGATTTTTTTAATATAAATAATTTAATTTATAAAGTTATTAACTTATTAAAACTTTTGTTGATTAGATTAAAATCTGTTAACTAATTATAAGAGGGGTGATTTTAAGGTTATATTAATATTATTTAAGTTTAATTTATGGTTAATAAATTAAGATTATTTAAAATTAAACAAATGTTGTTTTTTTATAAGATATTTATTAACTCTATAATTAACTTAAGTTTTTTAATAGTAATAATAACTATTATTTATTATTAATTAAGTTTTAGCTTTTTTAATAATTATTTTCCTATATAGCTTTAAAATAAAAATAATTATCATTTAAGATTTAAGTAAGTTAAAATAAATTTTAATGAATTAATTCTTAAAAATAAAAAAAAGTGTTATAAAATAAAAGATATTATTAATCACAATTGTTATATCATAATTATTACAAAAAAACATATTATTAAAATATTTTTTATTAATTAACTAGAGTTTTACTTAAAAATTAAAATATTATAATAACTTGTAAATTTATTCTACTTTAGTAATATTTAATATATTTAAGTATATTTCATTAAATTTCTCAATTAATTATCTTGTAAAAGTTTTTTATTTAAGTTAACAGAGTTTTCTTTTGTTAATTAAACTTAATCTTTTAAGTAATATCTTTTTTTAAAAATTTTTTCTAATTGTTTAAAGGTTTATATTCTTATAATAAGTTATTTCCCTAAAGGTTCTTTTGGATTAAGTTTGTAATAAGTTAACTACTAAGTATAAATAGATTTTTCTAAAAAAGAAATAATTAATTTAAAGATGTTTTTTAAATCTTTATTAAAGATTAAATCAAGATAATTTTTTATATTTTTTAAAATAGATTTTAAACTTATAAAAGTCTTTAAATCTATTATAAATAGTTAATTTTTTTTAAAAATATTAAGTGATTAATAAGTTAATAATAGTGAAATAATTATTTTATTAAATTCAAACTCTTTAGGTTATAATTTTTTTAAATAGAAGTTGTTTAATATAAGTTTCTTAAAAGGTAATAAATTTTTAAAGATTTAAGTCTTAAATTTACTTAGTAATTAAATGATTACTATTATTATTATAATATAAGGGTGTTTTTTTAGTGTTATTATAGTGTATAATATTATATTTAACTAAAATAAGTTATAAATAAAATTTAAAATAATAATAAATAAATTTACTATAAATAGATATTAGTTTTTGATAAGTTTTTAATAGTTTTATTATTGCTAATATATAAATATAATGGTAAAATACTAATATAATATAAAGGAAAACTTAAAATAAAAGTACTATAACATAAAATATAATATTATAATATAGTTATAATATATAAATACATTGACCTATAAAAGTAAGTCATAAAATCAAAAATATATATATTTTAATTAATAACTAAAACAATTGTATATATTAGATTACTTGAAACTATAATATATAATTAAGGTATATTATTTAATAATAAATAAATATATTTAGATATATCTAGTAAACTATTAGCAAAAATATTAACCCTTAATATTTAACCAAGGTGAGTTATAAATTTGCAGGTTTTTGAGATAAGGAGATATATTTAACAATATATAACCATATCTTTTTTCTCTCTTTGTTATTATTTTATATAATATTTTACAGATATACTAAATTTTTTTTATTAGTATCATTATACCTAAATCCCTCTCTAAAAAAATCTACTTATGCATCAATTAACTTTATAAAGAAGGTAAATCAACTTGTGATATTGCTAGAATTACTAGTGTTAGCTAGTCTACTATAGCTAAAGCTGTTAAGAATAGTAATAAAGAAACATTTAAACCTAAACTTAAGTGTGTTAAGATTATAGATAAACATAATAAGAAGTATATCTATAGGTTAATTAATATAAGCAAGTATAGTACTGCTGTAGAAATATAACAGGAACTATAAAACTATACAGGAATATTAGTTAGCACTAATACTATTATATGTGTTTTACATTAGCATGGATACTACTCATACTTTAAGAAAAAACACCCCCAACTAAAGAAATCCCACCACAAAGCTAGGTAAGAATTTAAATGTTGCTACTAATGTTAAACTAAAACTAATTGGAGTAAGGTTATTGAGTTTAATGAAACAAAAATATACCTTAGTGGATCTGATAAAAAAGCTAGATATTTCAGAAAAGATACAAAATTACTTTGTAACTATTATGTTAATTTTACCTAAAAGTATAGTGGTAGGTTAATTATTTTTTAGGGATGTATGTTGTTTTTAGGTGTAAGGTATCTTTATAAAGTTAATGGGGGAATTAATACTGAGATGTACTAAAGTATTCTAAACAATGAATTAAAAAAAACCATTGAATAGTATAGGTTAAATAAATCTAATATTATTTTCTAGTAAGATAATGCCTCTTGTTATACTATAGCTTCTACTACTAAATAGTTTAAAAATAACAAGATAATAGTTATAAAGTAGCCTCTTTAATCTTTTAACTTTAATTTAATTGAACACTTTTAAGATTAGTTAAAAAAAGCTATTAAAGCTTTCCCCCTAGCAAAAAATTTAGATCAACTTTAGGAATATGTTTAAGAAGTATAGAACAAGATTAACCCTTTTTAGTGTAAGAAGTTAGTTGATTCTATACCCCACAAACTTAAAGAAGTTAAAAAAGCTAAAGGTAGATACACTAAGTTTTAGTTTTTTTTTATCACCAAAAACCTACAAATTTATAACTCACCTTAGGTAAAATTTAAAGTTTTATATTTTAACCAATTAATAACTAAATATCATCATTTAATGATATATATAACTAATAAATATAATAGATTTTAATTATTTAATTTAGGTTTATTTCATTAAATATTAATCAAGTTATTAGTAAAAATATAGGTGTTTTTGATTTTATGACTCACTTTTGCAAGTTAGTGTATATATATATATATTAATTTATTTGATAAAAATAATTTATTAAAATTAATTATTTAATTTATTTATATTTAAACTAAATAAAAACTATCAAAAGTTTTTTATTTTAGTATTAATAAAACTTAATCATAAATTTTTTAAAATGATTTAAAAATTATAAATAGCTTTTAATAATAGAGTATAATATAAATTAACAATTTATCACTAGGTAAATTACTTTAAGGTTAAAAAAGAAATTGTTTAACACTTATTAAAATCTAAAATACTAATTTCAATTGTTACTTTTTTTAATTATTAATAAAATGAAAAAATAAATCAAAAAAATCTGTTTATTTTAATTAAAGAATTATCATGATATTTGAATATTAGTTATATAAGTATTTTATATATATTAAAATTTAAATTAAAATTAATTGATAAAAATATAAAATAAGTACTATATAATTTAACTAAAGCTTAAACAAAAAGCTAAAATAGCTATTATTAAACAAAACTTATTAACTTATAATTAAAAATAAAAACATTTATAATAAATTATTATAATTAATAAATCCTAGGTTTTTTTATAATTTTTTAATAAAATATAAATCAAGGTTTTAAATAAAACTAAATCAACCCTTTTTATAAATTTCTTTGAATAAATACCTTATTAATAAATGAATGTTAATTATTATAATAGATTATAATAATATATGTTATTTTTATTTAATTCTTAAATAAAAATCAATTAATAATAAATTTCATATTTTTTTTAAATAAAATTATTTTAAATTGGTATTTTTAATATAAATTAAAAAAACATATTATTTTATATAATAATATATATATATATAATTAAAGTTATAAAAAATTTTCTAGTCAAAAATAACTAGAAAAAACCATTATATCAAGTATATTCATTATATTATAATTTATATAATTATTATTATTTTAGATAATTAAAAAACTAATATATAAAAAAATTTGATTTATAAAATATTAAATTTTGGTTATTAATAAAAAAAACTATTAAATATTAAAATTTTAGTAAAAAAATAACAAAAATTATTAAAAACAAAAAAATTATTAATTTTATATTATATATTTATTTTTACTTTTTATATTTAAAATGTTTATTTTTTTTAATCATAAAAAATTCCAATTAATTAAATTACAAAATTATATATTAGATTATTAGATTAGATAAATTTTTGTAACTAATATTGATTAACTTAGCATATAATCAATTCCTATACTATTATTATTAAAAATTTTTGGTTATAATTTACTTTATTATTAATGCTCACTAAGTTTATTTGGATATTTACTATCAAAATATCTGGTACTATAAATATATCATTTATATATTGGATTAATTTAATTTTTATTTATTTAATCTGGGAAAATAATCTATGAATAACAATTTAATATTAGATAAAAATTTCATAGACAACCTAATTTTATAATTGAATAATAAATTAAATATTGTTAATTAGAATATGAATCAGAGTATATTATGAAACACCTTACATATAGAATATTTACTAATATAAATCCAATTTATAATTGTCAATTTCTTAGTATTTAATATTTATTCTAAATGATTTGTAAAATTAACTTCCAGCATTTGTATAATATCAAAAACTAATCATATACACGATATCAATGTTATATATTACAAATCCAATAATATATTCTATTAAACTTCTATTATACAATGCAGAATGATATTATAAATACCTTTATTTATAATAATCCAATATTTTATTATCATTTTAATATTTAAAAATCAAAATCTTTTTGTAAAGCAATAAAATTTTATCTTGCATTGAAATATCAATATAAATTTTGAACAATATTTTAAACTTCAAGTTTATTTTTTAATATATGATTTTTTTTCAATTATAAATTAATATCATCTCATTATAAAAATTAATTTTTTATCAAATTTTTATTTTTTAATGAGTGATAATTGAAAATTTTTGTAAAAAAAAGAAAATTCTAAAATATACTTTAATTGACATTTCCCTTTATAATAAACTATTAGTTATAATCAAGATATTAAAATAATTATAATTCTTATCGCATCGAAATTGATTCAACAATAATCAAATTGATAAAGTAGTTTGATTTTTTTACATATAAAATTTTTAAAAATAAACTGAATAAATCTTACTGGGGAATGATAGCAAGAATTTTGAAAATTTTTGACTTAGAGAAAGTAAAATGAAAAAAATTGATATTTGTTTATTATTGTAATAAATAATTTGGAATTTTCAAAGACATAATATTGAATAAGCAATTATTTAATTTATCTTTAAAATTCAATTAAAAACTAAATTGTATAAAACAATTAAGAATAAATTATTGTATAATAGAATGCTAATTAATATTGAACAAAGAGCAGAATAAAAAATTTGGAAAATTATTAAAAATGACAATGAAGAAAATGTGTTTAATTAAACTTGGAACTTGAAGTAATCTTCATCGAAGTGGTGAATTCTAACGTAACCATCTTCTCCACCGCTGGAGAATCCCTTACCGTCGGGACGTACGGCAATTGTATTGATAGGACCGAAATGACCTCTGACGCGTCCGATTTCTTCGGCTAGGATCTTTTCGTAGAAACGGCACTCGAACTTACCGGCGCGTAATGAAGTAGTTGTAACGTTCATAGCTTCTTGACCACCTCCAACGATGACCTAAATTGGATTTAGTATAAATATATATTAAATGATATTAAAATAAATATTACGAAATTTTGAACATTGGTGATACTGGCAGAGTTCAAGGGAGTATCAGTGGAGTAAGTTTTCAATAATTTGAGGGTATTGGATTCGTAAAGATTGGCAGTCTTATCTTTGGATGAGCAGATGAAATAGCTCTTGTCGTCGGAGAATTGAATATCAGTAATAGCTCCCCAGTGATCGTGAATCTTGGGTTCTAATTCACCAGTCTATACAATTGATATTAGTATTATGAATTGAATGTATGTTGAGGAGTTAAAATTACCTTCCAGTTCATCAAACTAACACTACCATCTTCATGACCGCAGACGATATATTTGTTGAGGTAACCCCAAGCGGCAACTGTGACTTTGGAGCCTTCGGGATTGAATACATGTAATGGTTCAGCAGATTCTAAATTTCGATTAGTAACAATTTAGGAATTTGAGAAAATACATGGAAATTACGTTGAGTAGGATCTTGAGTATTAATTTGATAAATAAAAACACCACCTGGATAACCCATACGACGTTCCGTAACGAATAAAACCATTTTACCATCTTCGCTGAAGTTGGCCCTCTTGATAGCTGTCTTCTCTTCCCAAGTGTACAATAATTTACCAGTGCTGACTTCCCATAATCTGGCAGTATTATCAGCTGATCCAGTAATACACAGAGTACAATCATCTAATCAAAATTAGTAAATTGCTACAAAAAAATATATCCTTGAAAGTTACCATTGACATCAATAGTCCAAATAGAACCTTGGTGACCGTTATAAGTACCCAAACGTTCTCCGTTATGAGAATACCAAACGTTAGCAACATTATCCTTAGCTACGGTAAATAATAAATCTCCGTCCTTATTGTACTTGATTTGAGTGAGTGGACGTGTATGACCTTGGAGTAAAATAGGACGCTAATCAATCGATTAATAAAAAAATTTTAAAGATCTTTAAAATTTTTAAAATACCATTTTTCAATTATTTGAATTTATATATATAACAAAAATATTTTTTTTCTTACAAACAAGTTTAAATCTATAAATAAAATATTATATTTTATAAGAAAATATTTGTTAAATTCTTCTCAAAAATATATTTTATTGTAGTGGACTTTTTGATATATAGTAATTTATTGAGAATGATTAATTATTTTTTTTATTATTTAATTAATTTAATAATCAAATTATGGGATATTTATTATGATTTCTTTTTGATTAATGAATTAAAATGAGAAAATTTAATTATGAAATTTTGGGTCATGTTTTAGTTTTTAAAATTTTGATATGTAGTATACATTGACTTGTTTATAATATAAAGTGTATTATAATTTACAATAATTTACAACATAGCTCCTTAATCAATCTATACATCTGTTTTTTAATCTTATTTCGAAATCTAAGTATTCTCAATATATATATATCCAAATAGTAATTGAAAATAAATGAACTTTATAAAACCCACTACTCAACTATTATTAATTAAAATTAATTTATCAATTTATTTAATTATTATTACTCTCATAATTCAAAAACTATATATATTAGCTCTATTTTTTGTTTAATATATTCTAAATCATTCAGATTTGGGATTTTTGTAATAGATTTGACATTACACTGATAGGGTACTTTTTAAATAAGATTTGGCATAACATAATTTACACCAAATGCATAATTTAATTAAAAATAAAAAAGTAAATTCATTTTACTTAATTGAATAAATTTATATTATTCTTTGAATATTACTAAAAATAAAAAATCATTAAATTTAAAACTTTTTTATCTAGAAGACAATACAAAAAGTATTGAATTATGAATATTTTATATTGCTTATTAAAGAAAAGTACTTGATTTTTAATAATTAAACTTTTGATAAAAATTCAATTAAATAAATCCTATAATATATTAATATAAAATGTTAATATATTTTAAAAAGTTTAGGGATACCAACTAATTATAGTTATTTCAAATACTTACTTATATCATAAAAGCTTATGTAGAATTAGTTCCAAACTTATTTGTTAATATTTTAATATATTATAAATAATTATTAATTCTATATTATATTATATATAATGATATAAATTATTGAATATATAGTTAATTCAAATACCAATAAATTTCTAGACTCAAAAACAATATATATAATGTCAAAATTTGATTCATTTATATTATAATAATTAATTATTAAACTTAAAAAATTTGATACCTAAGAATTTATTAAATAATTTATAATTTCATAATTAAAATTTAATAATTATATATAAATAAAAATCTAAACTAAATTTAATTTAAAAAAAATTATATTTGCTTATAGAATAAAAGAAATAAATATTAATAAAATAAGCTAAAGTCAAAGTTATATAGAATTTAATTTCTTAATTATATTCTATAAAATATTAAAATATTATACCGAAACATATATTTTCACTAATGAATTATTATAAAATATATAATTAACTTGAAAATTAATAATAAAACTATAAAAATATTTTCAATATTTATTTTTAA
>JNEM01015973.1:0-24740 GCA_000697335.1 Conidiobolus incongruus B7586
ATTAATTTTTTTAAATTAATATTTAACTATAAAATATTTACTTTATATTTTTATTAATTATTTTTAGTTTAAATTTAAATATATATAAAATACTAATAAAACTAATATTATAATATCTTGATTAATTTTTAACTAAATTAAAAAGTAATTTTTTTAGTACATTGTTTAACTCTATTAATAATAAAAAATATAATAGTTGAAACTAGGTTTTGAAATTTTAATATATTTTAAATATTTTTTGTTTTAATATTAATATAATATACTTAATAACTTATAATAGATTTAAATATCATTTTATTATCAAAAGCTATTTGTAAATTTTAAAATTATATTAAAACATTTAAATTTAAATTTTATTAATATTAAAAAAAGACTTTTAATAATTATAATTTAATTTAAATATAGTTAAATATAATAATATATTTTAAAACATTAATTTTTTAGTCAAAAAACAATTATATATTTATATATATACTTTAAAACTATAGATTTTCCTATATATTGTGTATATATTCTATTATCCAAAACTAATATATATTTGATAGATTAAAAATTAAAAATTTTCCAATTTTTTCAAATCTAATAATTATTTATAATATAATATATAAATTCAATTATTATTTATATTAAAAATAAGATTATCTATATTAATGCTAATCTAATTATATATTAGAAATTTTTAAAAATATATTAATATAAAGTTATGTCAAATAATTAATATCAAAATATAAATTTATATCTTTGAAATATTAATTAAATAATATAAAGTTGATAAAGATATATGGTATAATTTTTATTTAATTTTAGGTTATGATAAATTTGTGTATTAAAATATAATAGATGATTATGATAAGGAATAGTTTTGCTAATCACTCAAAGAATTATAATGGCCGCTTTGGATCAAAAAGTTATATTGGAAGCCACCTATATTATAAATCGGTTGATTTTGTTGTTCTTTACCAGTAAATCATTATTATCTATAAATAGAGACAATAGCATCTAATATAAGACTATTATAAATAAACTAATTGATATTATTTAATTTATTTAAAAGTATCCAATCTCTAAGCTTTTTATTAAGTATCAATATATTGAGTTATGAAAATTTAAAGAATTTATTTCAAGAATCTAATTTACACTAGGCTATTTTTATTTATTTAATTAAATATTAGTATAGAAATTAAAAAATAGCAAATTTTTTAATTTCTGATCTTTCAAACATATTATACATTTTGAAATATTATATATATATAATATATAGGAAAATAAATATTTTCAAACTATATATATATTCAATTTTAATTTTTTTTATTAAATTTTTTTGATATTAAAATTTATATTTAAATTTAATTATACTTAAACTAGATTGTGATTATCAAAAGGCTTTTATTTTTATATCTTTAAAACTTAACTATAAACCCTCTAAAATTATCTAAAACTTGTAAATAGTTTATAAAGATGGTGCTTTATTTAAAACTACCATATATTACTAAATTTGTGATTTTAAAGCTAGAAGGGACATTATTCAAAATTTATTAAAATTTAAATAATTAATTTCTATTGTTATTTTTTTACTTACTAATAGAGTAAAAAATATATTAAGAGATATCTTTTTATTTTTGTTAGAGAATTATCAAAGTAATTAATTATTAATTATATAAGCATATTATATTTACTTAAGTTTAAACTTAGATTAATTAATAAATATATAAAATAGATATCTTATAATTTAACAAAAGCCTAAAAAAAACTAAAATAGCTATAGTTAAACTAAACTTATTAAGGTATAACCAAAAACAAAGATTTTTACAATAAATACTTATAATTAATGAATCTTAAATTCCTTTATATAATCCTTTACCTAAAAATAAAACAAGGTGTTAGATTAAGTTAAATTAATCCCCTTTATAAATTTTAATGAATAGTTATTTTAAATATAAGTGAATGTTAATTATTATAATAGATTATAATGATATATAGTTTTTTTATTTAATACCTCAAGGAAAATCAATTAATAATAAGTTATATATTACCTTTTTAAATAAAATAATTTTTAAATGGTGTTCTTAATATAAATTAAAGATATCTATTATTTTACATAATAATTACAAAATATATAAAGTTAAAGCTATAAAATATTTTTTATATAAAAAAATTAGAGGGAGTTACTACATCTAATATATTTACCTGAATATAACTTATATAATCATAATTGTTTTAGATAATTAAAAAAACAGCTTGCAAGAAAAAAAATTTCTATAAAAAAATTAAATTAATTTGTGAAATATTAAATTTCAGTCTTTAATAAAAAGAACTATTATTTAGATATTAGAAGCTTACCAAAAGTATAGAAAAAATTTATTAATAATAAAAGAGGCTATTAATTTTATATTATTCATAAATTTTTATATATTATTTATTAATTTATTTATTTAATTTTAATTTTAAAATTGTGCCATTACTTAAATTTGGTACTAATAAATTAATTTCCCCTAATTTTATAATAAACTCTTATTTACCAGCTGTGATTCCCTATTTACACCATAAAATTCTATTTTTTTTACATTTATTATTGTTAGTTAATACTTAAATAATAGATGTCTTTTGATTTATTTTTCCTATTATATTTACTTATAAAATGAATAAATATATTTTTTATATGATTCAGACTGATAATATTATATTATATCCTAATATATATATAGTTTTTTATTAAAATATCCTAAATTTTTATATAAAATTATATATATATATATACATATATATATTATTTTTAACTTTCAATTTTTTTATAAATTTTAGTAATTTTTACTATTATAATAAAATTTTATTTATATTATTAAGGATTTCAACAAATATGTGATATTTTTTCAAAACATACTCAACAGATCAAAAAATAAATATTCAATTAAATCAGTATTTAATCATAATGGTAAATAATTTAATAGTCATTGATATATTCAATTATATAATACTTTATTTCTTTAACTTGTTAATTTGAAAATAGTATATTGAAACTATTATTAATTTATGAATATTAGCCATTATTATCACTAAAATATAATAAAGTAAATATTAGAATATTAAAGTATATAAAGTTTAGTCCAACTGGATAATATAAATTATCTCTTTTTAATCAATCTGTTAAATCTTAAAATTATATTATTAGTTTAAATAATTAATAATTAATTATTGGAATGAATAATTTATAAAATATAATTAATAATTTAAAAGTGATAATGTTTTTTTAATTACTTAATTAGTTAATAGATATAATTATTCAATTATTTAAATATTATTTTAAGCTTTATTCTATAAATATTTATTCATATTCAATTTTAATTTATTGAGTTAGAAATTAGTTTGAACTATATAAATCTAATTTTGGTAAATTTAAAAAAAATTAAAAAATATTCCTATTTATGGTAAAATGATAATTTAATTATTAAATAATTTTTTTATTTTTTTTAATATTTTTATAATATCAAGTTTATGGATAATAGAAAGCGATTTTATCATGAGACCAATAGTTAAGTTATTGATTGATTTTTTAAGATTAATAAGGAACAATATAGTTAATGTTGGATTGGCAGGTTGGTATTTACTTCGTTATCTTATATTGCCAATATATGTAATCAAATGAAAACAATATCAATAAAAAATTATTTTTAATAAGTTAATCAAAATTATATAACTAATAGTGAATTAAGAAAATATGGAGGACTTAATAATTTTGTAATATTTTTTATAAATTGTTTAATATCATCTTTAAAGAAGAGAAAGAAAAATTTATAAACTTATTCTAGTATGATATTCGAATCGGTGAATAAATTGTGAAAATTACTAAATATGTCAATTGATCCATTAAATCCACTAACCATTGATTTGTCATCATTTAAACAAAATAAAAAATATAATGTTTTATGATATAATTGTATATTCTATTAAGTTTCAATTTAAATTATTGAGTTATTAATCTTTTTTATTGAATAATTATCACTAAAAATTGCTTATTATTTAATCCGTAAAAATTAAAGTGAAGAATAATTATATTGTTTTTGGAGTATTTAAGATGTGATTCAAGTCAAATTAAACAATAATAATAAAATATCAATTAAAAAAAAATAATTATAATTAAGATGCCATTACAAGTTGAATTCAACTTAGGAGATAATTTAAAAGATATCAAACCTGTCCAAGTTGCAAAGCCTGAAATTACTAAAGATGATCAAATTTTAGTAAAATATTTATTGAATCCAATCCATGAGTACGATATTTTGAATATTTCTGCACAAATTGAATTTATTTCACGTGATTATTATCCCGCAATCCCAGGTGTAAGTGCTTATAATTTTGATTTATGTTTTTAAAGATATTAAATTTGTAATTTAGACTGAAGGTGTTGCCAAAGTTGTTGAAGTTGGAAAATCTGTTAAATCAGGTAGACCTCTAATTAATTATGAGACTTTTAGGTACAAATTTATTAATTGATAATCTAGTCAAAGTAGGTCAAAGAGTAGTTTACGTGACTGGATTAGGTAATAATTCCCCCGACAAGCCTGGTACTTGGAGAGAATATGCAATTTACACTGAAGATGAGATCTTAGCGGTACCTGATAATATATCGGATGAAGTAGCTGCTCAAGCCATCATCAATCCAGCTACCGCCTATGGTATGCTTAATAAACTTAACATTCCTAAGGGTGAATATGTTTTAAATAGCGTAGCTGGCTCTATTCTGGGTCGTATTCTGATTCAAATTGCAAAGCACAAAAGTATTAAAACCATCAATTTAGTTAGACGACAGGAGCAAGTTGAAGAGTTGAAGGCTATTGGAGGTGATGTAGTATTGAATACTCAAGATGGATCTGACTTCATTGAAGAAATTAAACGAGTTACCAATGGAAAGCTTGCATATGGTGCCATTGATCCAATTGGAGGTGACTTTGGCTTAAAGATTACCAAAGGTGTAAGAGATGACGGTACCATTATCATTTATGGAGGATTGGGTGGTTTCGTTACTAAGGTCGACACTCTAGAATTAATTAATAGAAATGTTAAAGTAACTGGTTTTGACCTTTTCAAATATTTCAAAGATATGGGCAGAGAAAAATCCGTTGAAATAATTACTGAAATCTTCGAGCTTTTAGGTAATGGTGTAAAACCACTTACTGCTATCAAATATCCCTTTGAAAAATTAACTGAAGCTATTGAATATTCTTTAAAACCTGCTAGAGGTGGAAAAGTTTTATTAGTTCATAGTTAAATTTATTTTTGATAAATATTGATCAATTGTTGAAATAAATATAAATTATACTTGAATAGTTTTTGAGCAATTATATTGATTTTGATATTTTTAAAAACTATCAACTAAAATCACTTGAAATAAAATTTAATATGTGATATTTAATTATAATATTTATAATTCATAGTAAATAATTCAATAAATAGAAACTTGGGAAATCACGACTATTATTACAATATCATGATATTTCGATTATATACAACAAAATCTATAATTATATAAACAAAGTTATATATTTCTTATAATTATCTATTCAGTAATGTTTCAATCTATGGAATATTTATAAATATTTTACATTAACTCAATATTTGAAATATATATTTTGGTTATAAATTTTTAAATTTAAATCATTTTAATAATATTTTTGAATAATATCTATTTTAATTACTATTCAAGTAATAACTTTCAAAAAAATTAATAAAACAAATATAATTATGGGTTTTTATAGTTACTTTATCAATGAATCCAACATAACTAAATTGATCAAATAGTTATTTTTCATAGTTACTATAATATAATGAGTATATCAAATCGACTGAAATTATGATTACGTCAAAATTTAACCTGTCATATATATTTATATCAAGTAGACAATTCCTGGAATTTAAAATAAAATTGCTTAATAATATAGTTATTAACGTATAAATTCCATACATTTTTATTATATGATATTTCAAAAGTTCAAATAAAATAATCATTGAAATTGGTTAAGAGCTTTCATATTACTGATATTTTTTAGCTTGAAATATTCAATTACCTCATTTCATTGTCATCCATTTCCAAAGCAATAGTTACATGGAGCATTTAATCTAATTCTTTATGTTATATCAGTTTACTATCAAATCGATACTATACATTAATTGGCATTTTAGTTTACAACTTGTGAATGAAATGTTAAATATATTTATGCTTCAGATGTTATAAAATTCAAATTATGTAGGCATAGAATATATATATTAATTTACTTGAATACCTTCTTTCACAATGCAAGATCTAATAAGATTTATAGACAAATTTCAGGTTTTTAGATTTCAATTATTATTGTATCTTATTTGATAAATTACTCTCACTTTTTGAATATAATTTATATTAAACCTTGGAAAAGAGAAAGTATAAAGCATTTGAGACTGAATAATAGTACAATTGAAAATATATTCAATTTTGTGCATTTTTAACATAAGTTTTGCTTGTTTACAATATTGATTTATTAATGAGCATTATTTTTAATTGAATAAAGTACTTTTTTGACAAAATTTTTTATATAAAATATCTCAATCTCTTATATTAGAAAGCGGTATAATTCATTAGCGATTCATTCAGTTATATACGATAATGATCATTTATATCCAATTTACAATTGATTAATAATGTTTAATTATTTGAGTATTAGCTTTCTTGTCTAATGAAAATAATTTAAAATTTTACCGTATAATTCAACGCTTTTGAATATATATATATATATACATAATTTTTGCATTCTATTAATATGATATAATGATATATCAAGGTTAAACTAAATAGATTTATTCAGGATGTGTCATTGTAAATTTTTTTCACAAATGACGCTCGAAGCCTTTTCCAATTTCAAAAAACAAATAGGAATAATTAATAGCCAAAATACTAATTTGTTTAATAATCTAATAATTGAATTTTTTCTAAATTTAAATATAATAAAAAGTTCAATATATAATATTACATTTTTGTATAAATTCTTATTGAGCTATATCAACTCTATTAATAATACATTATTTGGTGATAAAATAGGAATTGTAAGTCATTAACTTGTTCTTATTTTAAGATTTGTGATACATATATTTCAGCACATTATCAACCAATATAGATTTACTTTTGCCTATTTGATATGATATTAATATCAGTGTTCCAAAAAATAATAATTAAAAGTTAGATAAATATAAATCAATTTTTCAATTTTAACACCCTAAGGTTGAAGTTTACAAAAATGAATAGGATGTAACTATTATAGTAAAATTTTTGTTCTTATTACAAATCAAGTATAAAAGTTTAAAATTAACAAAATTGTAAATTTGTAAAAAAAAATAATTTTAAATTATATTGTATTTGTAATCATTTTAAATCAAATTTAGAATTTTGGAATTTTAAAATTTATTTTTATTCTATAAACTGATTAAATATTGTATCGTATATTAATAATTTTTATAAGTAATATATATTACTCATAATTTGAAAATATGTCAACATAATTAATTGGAGTGGATTATAGAGTTTTGGTGAGTATATAATGCTTGATCAAAATCAATTTTTAACTCATAATTCAAACATTAATCAATTTAAACTAAAATGCCATTGGAAGTTCAATTCAACAAAGGAGCCACCTTAAACGATGTTAAAATTGTCCAAGTTCCTAAGCCTGAAATCACCAGGGACGATCAAATCTTAGTCAAATATATATTGAATCCTGTCCATGAATTTGACATTTTGGTTATCACACAACAATGGGGCTTAGTTTATGATTCCTATCCAGTTGTACCTGGTGTAAGTCATCAATTTGTAGTTAATGTTGGTTAATTTTATTAATGTTCTGATTTAGGTTGAAGGCGTTGCCCAAGTTGTTGAAGTCGGACAGGGTGTGAAATCAGGTAAATTTAATAATAATTGGGATTTGAGCAATTAAATTAATTGATCAATGTAGTAAAAGTAGGTCAAAGAGTGGTTTATGCGACTGGATTAGGCAATAACTCACTTGAAAAACATGGCACTTGGAGAGATTATGCAATTTACACTGAGGATGAAATCTTAGTCGTACCTGAAAATCTATCTGACGAAGTCGCAGCGCAGGCCACTGGCAATGCAGTTACTGCTTACGCTTTGTTAGATAAGCTCAATATTCCTAAAGGCGAATACCTTTTACAAAACGCTGCTGGCTCTATTCTGGGTCGTATCCTGATTCAATTTGCAAAGCGTAGAGGAATTAAAACCATCAATTTAGTTAGACGACAGGAGCAAGTTGAAGAGTTGAAGGCTATTGGAGGTGATGTAGTATTGAATACTCAAGATGGATCTGACTTCATTGAAGAAATTAAACGAGTTACCAATGGAAAGCTTGCATACGCTGCTATTGATCCAGTTGGAGGCGATTTTGGCTTAAAGATCTCAAAAGGAGTCAGAGACAGTGGTATAGTTGTTATATATGGAACAATAGGAGGTTTAGTGACCAAAGTCGACTTATTGGATCTAATTGGCAAGAATATTAACTTCTCTGGCTTTGATATTTTCAGATATTTCCAAGAACTTGGTAAAGAAAAATCGGTTGAATTGATCAACAAAGTATTCGAACTCTTGAGTACTGGTGTTGAACTCCTTGAAGGTAAAAAGTATCCCTTTGAGAAATTAGCTGAAGCTATTGAGCATTCATTGAAACCTGCTCGAGGTGGAAAAGTTCTTTTAGTCCATAGTTAAATTCTTTTTTACTCTAATTGATCAGTTTTTCAATAATAAATTATCTTAAGATGGAAATTGAATAATTAATATGAATTTTATTATAATGACTATTTATATTGTATAATATTAATTTAAATTTATACTATTCATTTTTAGTCTTGATTTAAATTTTCAAAAAATTGTTTCAATATATTATTTTTGTGATATTTCTAATAAGATTAAATAAATTTATGTGATGTTAATTAATATCTTTAAAATAATCCTTCCAATTTAAATTTGATTTGTTCATATTCATATTGTTTTGATGTATTAAAATAGAAAATTGAATAGCATTTTTCCTCTAAAGATGGAATTCATATTAGTGATTTTATTTACATTAAATGTTAGCAATGTTTATAAATCAATCTATACAAAATTTCGACTATCAACTCGGTTGAATTATTCCATTGTGTAATTGTTTTAGAGAAGATTGATATTAATATTGAAAATCCTACATTGATTAATCTCTAGCGATATTTCAGTTTCAATAAATCAATAATTATAAAGATGTATTATGAACTAATTTACAATATTCTTTCAATATATAATTTTATCAATATATTGGTATCAACCAATTGAAAATAATAAAGTTTACATGATTCAAAAAACCACCAATTATACCTTTTTATATTGATATTCATTTTAATATTATCAAATTCATCAATTAATAAATATGTATGATTTAACATAACACCTAAAAATAATGAATTGGCTGATAAATATACCATATACAAATAATTATTTTTCACAAATTTCAATTTTATTGAATAAAAATAATAATATATATATAAATTTCTTTCAAGGTTAATATGAAAAATATTACAAGGGTATTTTGAATATATTATTAATAATATGATACGATCAATTGATGGATCAATATCTTGAGAAATATGATCATTGTTTTGAAAAATACATTTATCCGCTTCTTGAAATTGGATTTATTTAGACAGCTTGGTTGATCAAAATAATATGATCAGTCTCAGTTGAAATACCTGTTATAATATTCATTGAAATTGAATTTTCATATACGGATAAAATAATAAAACAGAAATATTACTATTATTCAACTATTAATAATTATTGAGATTATATAATTCTTCTACTATCATGATATTTTAATATTAAATTTGTTTTAATATTCTAAATTTCAATATTAAAAAGAGATAATTTCAAATAATTAGATTTAATATAAATGTATTATTTAATAATGTTTTATATTTAATAATTTCATTTGAATTTTTTATTATTATAATATTCTATTAAATTATTAACATTTAATAAATTGAGATTATTTGAAAAAAAATTATATTTGAATTTTGAAGTGATATCATATCAACACGACTTGGGAAGGCTGTGTCCAGAGTAGTTTAAATAAAAGAGAGATCTGGGGGATTCCAGGTAAGTGTTAGGGGGATAGAGGGATTTATTAGTTTAAGTCAAATAGCTGGGAGGACCCAGATCGAACTCTTCCTACTGAGGATAGCTCTAATTCTGGGTTTTATATAGAATAAGTTGGGTAAGATGATTGATGAAATTCTTCGGCGACTTGTATCATCGGCCAATTAAAAGAGAGAGCGGGAGCAGATGGTATGTGAGGGGAAATGGCCTTAAGATTAGGCTGATGTAATAATACTTGGATTGAAGGGAGTCACCTGGCCCGTGACAATGTTTTCAAATTTTTATAATAAAAATAATTTGGATTAATAAAAAATATTGATTATCAAATAGGAAAGAAAATATAGCTAATTTTTTAATATTTGATATTGTAAAACATATTGTTAGTTCTTTAGTTATAGATTATATGCAAGATAAATAAAAAAATTTATATTTTCATACTATATATATACTTATTTTAAATAACTTCTGTATTAAAATATTATATTCAAAAATTTATTATTGAATTTTATTATATTTAAACTATATGATATTATTAGAAGCCTTATATTTTAATATTACTTAAATTTAATCATAAACCTTATAAAGCCATTTAAGATTTATAAATAGCTTATAAATATAATATATTATATAAAACTATTATTATTTATTATTAGATTTATAATTTTAAAACTAAAAAGGATATAATTTAAAATTTATTAAAATTTAAAAATTAACTTTTATTATTATTTTTTTTAATAACAAAAAAAAGAAATCTTTTCAAATATTTTTTATAAGTACTTTCAAGAAATATATCTAGAGATTAGTTTAAATAAACAAAATATATAATATATATCTTGTAATTTATCAAAACCTTGAAAAAAATCAAAGCAACTATATTTAAATAAGACTTATCAAGATATAACTAAAAACAATAGACTTTATATAAAATTATTATAATTAATAAATCTTAAATTCTTTTGTATAATATCTAATATGAAAATAAAACAAAATATTAAGTTTAATTAAAATAATTAATTCTATATATTTTATTAAATAAATTATTTATTTATAAGAATATTTTGATTATTATAGATTATAATAATAGATAGTTTCTATATTTAATTTTTTAATATAATTTAATTAATTATCAGCTATATTATTGTAAATAAAACCATTTTTACTTAATCTTCTTATTATTAATTAAAAATATTTATTAATTTATTAAATAACTATAAAATATATAATCCTAAATTAATAAAAGATTATATATATATATATATATATAAACTGCCATATTTATTATATTTACTTCATAATAAGCTATATGACTATTATTATTTTAAATAATAAAAGATATTCCAATATAAAATAATTTTAATAAAAGAATCAAATTTTAGGTTATAATAAAAAAATATATTTTAGTATTAGAAGTTTGCCAAAATATAGAAAAGGATTATTAATAATCAAAAGATTAATGATTTTAGAATGTTAATTTATTTTTATTAATTATACAATAATAATTACATTTAACTTTGATTTAAAAATTATGCCATTATTAAAATTTTGTAGTGATATTTAGAATATTATATTTAATCAAATTTAAAATAGAGATAAGACTGGGCTGTATTTATAATACTGTATTTGATATATTAAGTTAAATCAATTATTTTATTTAATATATTTTAAATAGATTAACTTAAAAGATTATTACAACATTCAAAGTCTAAAGTTTATTAATATTTTAACTTTATATCTTTATTATCATATTCTTAAAAGTTTAAATTCAATTTAATTATGAAAATATTCATTAAATTCAATTTTAGTAATTTCCTGAATAAAATTTAATAATTAACAAATTGATCAAAATTCAACAAATTACTGTAAAGATTTATGCAAGATTAATTTTAAATTTTTTTTCTTAGAAATTTCTATTATAAAATTTAAGTATATGAGATCCAAGTATAATATACAGTATTAGTAATCAATTATTTTCAATATTAATTACGCAAAATTTCACAAAATGTCATCAAATATTAATTTATAAATATCTTACATTTTAAATTATCAGTAATTTAATATTCCTAGCTACAAAAAGATTATCAACATGCCATTTGAAGTTCAATTCACACCTAGTGATAATTATAAAGGTGTTAAAGTTGTAGAAGTTCCAAAACCCGAAATCAGCCAAAATAATCAGGTATTAGTCAAATTCTTATTGAATCCAATACATCCTTCCGATGTTTGGAGTATTACTGGCGAGTATGATTTTTTCCAGCCTGATTCTTATCCCGCAGTTCCTGGTGTAAGTGATTATGATGAGGATTTAGTCATTTCATTGAATTAATACTGGTTTATAGTTTGAAGGTGTAGCCAAAGTTGTTGAGGTTGGAAAATCTGTTAAGTCAGGTAGATTTAAATAAGGGTTTTTTCATATTAATACAATATGATTAATTTATAAACTTAGTCAAGATAGGCCAAAGAGTAGTCTATGTCACTGGATTAGCCCAAAATGGACCTGAAAAGGCAGGTACTTGGAGAAATTATGCAATTTATACCGAAGATGAAATCTTAGTGGTACCCGACAATGTATCTGATGAAGTTGCGGCCCAAGCCATCGTGAATCCAGTCACCGCATACGCTTTGCTAGATAAACTCAACGTGCCCAAAGGTGAATATATTTTACAGAGTGCTGCAGGCTCTGTGCTAGGTCGTGTTTTGATTCAATTTGCAAAACACAGAGACATTAAAACTATTAATTTAGTCAGACGACAGGAGCAAGTTGAAGAGTTGAAGGCTATTGGAGGTGATGTAGTATTGAATACTCAAGATGGATCTGATTTCATTGAGGAAATTAAACGGGTTACCAATGGAAAGCTTGCATACGGTGCCATCGATCCAATTGGAGGTGATTTTAGCTTAAAGATAACTAAAGGTGTAAGAGATGAAGGTACAATCTTACAATATGGAGCATTGGGAGGTTTAATTACGAAAGTCGATGCACTTGAACTTGTGAATAGAAATATCAACTACTCGGGATTTGAACTTATCCAATATTTCAAATATATAGGCAGAGAGAAGTCAGTTGAAACTATTAATAAAGTATTCGAGCTTTTGGGTAATGGAGTTGAACCTCTTACAGGTAAAAAATATCCGTTAGATAAGGTATCTGAAGCTATTGAACATTCATTGAAATCCGGTAGAGATGGAAAAGTTCTATTAGTTCATAGCTAAAGTAATTATGATTTATCTTTCGTTTATTCATATATATTAATAAATTATATGATCATCCAATTCAATATCTGTATTAATGACAAAATTTATTCAATAAGTATATCAATAGCATTATTAAAATTAATTGAAAACAACATGTCCATTTCATTAGAAAGTTATTACTTAGTTATGCAAGTGAAAAGTATATCAGGATTATTAAAATCAATTTTGATATTATTCCAAGTATATTAATATTTTAATCTAAATAAATTGAGATATATAAATCTATAAATTCATTTTTGAATTTGATTTATACTAAGTAAAATTAAATAAATTAGCATAGAGCAATATTTAGAACCAAGATTTTATTCATATTAAATGTTATTTGATTAAAAAGTTTGATAATTTGAAATTTCATTAATTATCAAACTTGATTTTTGGTTATTTAATACCAATTAGCAATATCGTATATTTTTACTTTTTGTTAATCAAAAAAAGATAAAGGGTAACTCGAAATCCACCAATCATTTCTTTAAATTAAATTTCAACAACAATTAAAATTGATTGGGTAAGATTTACCAAAAATAAATATCCTCACCCATAAATCTATTTTAATTGGTTAATTTATCCTTCAAAATTATAATAACGCGTTAAATCAAAAATATCGCGTTTTAAATATAAAAGTGGTCATATAACTAAATAAATAAAAAAACACCAATACGTTGATAATAGTATTAATAATAATAATAATAATAATAATAATAATAATAATAATAATAATAATAATAATAATAATAATAATAACATATATAAAATACTAAGCTTAGCACTTTATTATACTTACAATATCAACTATGGCTGACGATTTCGACCCAAATTTCAATCCAGCATTAGAAGATTTATTCAACAATCCCTTCGGTATTCCAAATGACGAAGAAGTAAACCTCAACCAAGAAAACTTTCATCAAACCCAAAACAAAGATCAAAATGAAACCACTAACGACGACTTGCTATCATTTAGCAACATTATGAATCTTAATACATTTAATTTCATACAAAATTTGGAGGTTGACGATGAGGACAAGTATAATTATGAAAGTCAGAGCGTTCAGGAGAAAGATGAAACTGAAGAATTTTCAAAGAATGAGGAAGTTTTTCGGGATTGGGACAAGTTTCAGAGGAAGTTGGATTTTGAGTTGACTGCTTACGAAACGACTGCTTTGTCTCAGGAAATGCAACCAGAGGAAAAGGAAACGGAGAAAGAAGTGGAAATAATTGAGGATATTATAACCCCTGATGTTGATGTAATTCCCCAAGAAGTTGAAAAACTACCGGAGAGTACATATAGTAGGCCTCCTGAAGACAAACCTTTTATGATGGCGAATACGAGCAGTAGTCAAATATTATATATTCCTATGTTATCACGCGACAATTCGGCCAACACCTCCAATAAACCACCACTCAATCAACACAAAGAAGGTCACCAAGGTTATATCAGCGAAAACATCTACCGCATTATCCAAAATATCGAGGAGAACAATCTCCTATTCCAATCTAAAGCATCTCCAGATAGCTTATACACTCCAACCATGGACAACTCGAAATTGTGGGTAGACAGGTACAATCCCAAGGAGTTTATGGATTTAACAGGTGATGACAGACTGAATCGAATGGCTCTCAGCTGGCTCAAGCTCTGGGATTTTTGTGTATTTGGCAGACGCGTTCAAATTGGTTCAACTGCTACAAAGGTTTGGGGGAATTCCAAATATAGAAGCAATTTTGTTAGTTGGGAGGATCAGCTCGTCCCTAATGTAAGTTATTTCCATTATTTTATTATATTTTGAATATTTAATATTATTCTAGAAAGATGATCCTTTGAAAAGACCCTCCCAAAAAATTTTAATGCTATGTGGGCCTCCAGGTCTTGGCAAGACTAGTTTAGCTAGAATTATTGCAAAACACTCTGGATATGAACCTTTGGAAATCAATGCAAGGTCAATCATTTACCAACATTTAATAATACATCATACTCATTGATGTTCTAGTGACGATCGTACAGGAAATCTCGTTAAAGACAGAATCCAAGCTGCATTGGATACTCAGGGTCTTAAGCAAGATAGTTTACCAAAATGTATAATTTTGGACGAAATTGACGGTGCTGCTCAGCAAGGGGGCAACTTTGTAATTCAACGTATATATATATTAATTAATATCCTTAATTAATTTTACTTTTAGAATCTGATCAAATTACTAGTACAGTTGAGTTCTAAAAAAGAGTTAGATCCTTCAGGTATTCAGGGCAAATCAAAAATATTCTAATTATTGGCTAATATTTGGGATAGGTAAACCCGGTAAAAAGAATAAGAAAGGTTTCGAATCTTTGAATTTGACAAGACCTATTATTTGTATTTGCAACGATCAGTAATCCATATATTCAGTATCAAACAATTATTGGATATTAACATATTTTGATAGATTTGCACCTGTTCTTCGCGAATTACGTCCTAACTGCCTCATATTAAATTTCAAGCGAGCTACCAATTCTACATTAACTAATCATCTGAAGAACATTTGCCAATTAGAAGGTGTTGAAGTCAACAGATACACTTTATCCACTTTAGTTGACCTTTGCGATGGTGATATCAGAAATTGTTTGAACAATTTACAAGTAATAAAAATATATATTGTGAATATTTCTGTTAACTAACACCATTTAGTTTTTAAGTGATAATCCCACGAGAACCATTCATGCCCACATGGTCACTCAGGGACATTTAGCTGTGAAGAATGTACAACCATCACTCTTCACCATCTGGGATTCCATTTTCAACTTGCCCGATTGGAGAACCCAGCGCAAGGAGTCTTTCCAAGTGACTTTAGATCAGAACGGAAGTATTGGTAAATTTATAAAGTGGAATGGATGTATGAGTTATTAATATGTGTGTTTAGTTAAGACGAAACGTAATTTGGATAGATTATGGTACTTGATAGGTAGCTTTGGTAATTTGGACAAAGTTATGGAAGGTAAAATAACTCATCATACCATTATTAACCCAACTAACAATGATTAGGCTGTTTCGACCACTTCCTATCCTCCCGTTACATGGACCTCTACATGACCAAGTTGGATACCGCTTACGAATGGCTAGGCTTCTATGATACTATCAACACTCAAATCAACCACCAACAAAAATTCGAATTGTACGACTACTTACCTAGCTGTGCCGTCCAATTCCACTTTTTGTTTGCATCGGCAGTCAAAGTTAAGATGGAGTTTCCCAAATTAGAGAGACAGGTAATCTAAATAATCAGACTCAAGTCAATGGTGTTTAACTATTTGATATAGTTTAGAGAAATCGAATTTACCCATAAGAATTTACTCAGAACCTTTATGAGGAATTTATCACAGACAATAAAACATAACCTCACAACCAACAGTCTTATTCAGGATCAGTTATACTATTGGTGGATGATTGTAAATCCTAAGAATTTAGAAGTAAATATTATAATATTAATTTTTGAATTAGTTGATACTCATATTTATGATAGATATCTCCTAGCATTCAACACCAAGACAAATTGGACCCCATCGACCAATTGACCCAGTTAATGATTGAAATGAATATGTTTTATAAACAGATTCCAAGTGAAAATAGTCACTTAATGTTATATAAATTGGAGCCGTAATTTTTAGCTTAATACTCATTATATTTAATACTAATATTTGATAGACCTATTGATGATTTAGTCCAGTATCCATCATTACCTCAGGATTTAACCAAATCGCAAATCGTAATCACTAATTCGCTTAAATTGGATGTTATTGGCAAAATTAATCAAAAGGTAATAAATATAGATTATTTACTAAATTATTTATTGATATATATTTAGTTGGAAGCTCATCGTATCAAACTATCCGAAAAGAATACATTCGTTAAAAAAGCTACAAAAACTAGAAATGATTATGTTTCTAGTACACAATCTGCTTCACAAAATGTAAGAATCACAAAAATTTATATTATACTAAATATATTAATATTATATTAGCCTCAAATCTCCACTCAACTCCAACCTAAACCACTACCAGAAAATCACAAGGAAATGACTAGGTCGCAAAAATTCAAGAATTTTTTCAAACGTAAAGCACCTGCTCCTACGCCTACCACCCCCTCAGACTCTTCTCAGTCTCTATCAGCGTTTGATCCCGAAACGCTGGAAGAATTGATAGAACCTCCGATGAAACACTTGAAAACGCGTCCAAATGTAGGGAGCTCGCAAGTTTGGTATCGACATCAGGAGAAGTTTACGAATGCAGTAAAAACGAGGGTCACAGTGAGTGATTTTTTTTAGACTTGAGAAGTGATAGGTAAAGAAATAGATATAATTTACTTTAAAACTCCAAGTTGAATAATATTCAACAATATACTAAATATTTCTAACTTACTATTGTTTTAAATATTTCATAATTTCTAATTGATTTCAATTAAAGTAGAAATAAATTAATATTTAATTTCAAAAGAATTTTTTTTAAAAAATATTTTAATATTACTTTAAATTTATCTATTCTACACATCTTTAAAAAAATTGATATTTAATTTTGCTTTTTTAAAAATTCAATAATTTCATATTCTAATAGAAATTTTATATAATTGATTAATAATATATCAATAATATTTTATAGAAATTGATAGAATCAATATATTAATCAATATTGTGAATTATTTTTCATTCTATATTAATATGTTTATCATATATTAAATTAATATTATAGTATTGGGCATAAAATTTTTGTCCAATATTAAATGAACTAAACATTTATCAACTCTCTAACTTAAACTAATAATTTAATCCTTTTTAACCAATTAAATTATCAATAGAAGGATTATTCAAAGTTTAGTTTATTCCATCAAATAAAACGATTGCATTCTAACCTTTGGGAAAAAAGTAATTTACACTGGAGACCCTCATTTGTTAGAAACTTTAAAATCTATTTTTTATAACATATCATTTCACCGGATTTAAATGATTTTAATATATTTCTAACATTACATAATTTTAATTAATGATAATGATTAATCTTTGAGATATAATTGTTGTCAGAGGTATAAAAATAAACAATGGTATAAATAACATTTTTAAAATTTTGAAATTTATTAATATTGAAAGCCAATATTCAATCAAAGATATCCTATATATAAAGCTGAGAATTGCTAAATTCATAACATATATATGATTGGATTGTTTTTAACTTATAATATTTCATTGTTCATTTAATACTTAATATTTCAGGAAGATTTTAAATATTCTAAGCATATCAAATAAAAAGATTTGATTTGTTATATATCAATCATTGATTGGATAATTTACCTAATAATTAATGAGTTAAATATAGCTTCAAATAATAATGATAAATTTTATATTTTAAATCTCAAGGATTTGGCAAAAACATATTACATTAATTAATATTTATTAATCAACCATTTGACCCCAGTAAGTTGATTCAAGCTTAATTTTTTTTTCGGATTAATAATATGATTTATCACAATTTATTAGATGATTCATTTTATTAATTAAATTTTTGATAATATCCAATTATTTATTTATCAACTAATTTTCATATTTAATAAATTTAATTTATAATATTCAAAATTATTTTTAGTTATTATTAAAACAAAATTTTATTAACTTATAAGATATTATATATATATATATATATATATTTAAATTGAATAAAATGATCAATGTTTCCAAAATATTATTATTAAGTATAATATTAATCACTATAAAAAATATAAATTAAATTAAAAATATATTAATCTCTTTTAATAGATTGGTTAATAAAATCTAAATGACTGATAATTTTGTTTATAACTAGAATAACATTTGATAACTACAATTATAATTTGGAAAATTTTAAATTAATTTTTTTACCCATAATTTTAATTTAATATTTGGTAGTGATGTAATTGGAATTAGAATTAATTAAATTGATATTAATATCAATATCAAATTCAAAAACAAAATTGAATTAATCTATTTAAAATAATTATTTAAGTATACTGATTACAATATTAAATATATATTATACTCACCATTATTTAACTCATATTATTAATTATTATTTGGGATCAATATATACAGCGTTTGTTAATTGAAATATTTCGGAATTTGTTTGTGACTTGTAATTGATGCTTTGTGGTTGATATAGTTATTAGTAAGATAAAATAAAATTATTTTATATTTTATATTTTTTATTTATTTTAATATACAATATTATCTACTAATTATTAAAATATAAATTATTAATAATTCTATACTCTTTTATAGATATTCAATTATGGCTTTAATAAATAGGAACGATCTCAGTAGTTTTATAGTGAATCCATTATCATCATTCCATATCCTATTATTTGTTGGGGTAATATCCTACTTTGCAAGAAAAATGTTAGAACCTTCATTCTCAGCTATTGGCCACTCCATAATTCTTATAACTTTACTATCTATGTGGTTAGGTATGATCCTCGCCATTTCGTTTATGGAATCATGGGTCAAATTTCTAGCTCCAAGTCTCACTCTTATGTCTGGGGTAGATGCTGGTCGCCACGTGTTTAGCGTCCTAAATAAATGTGAAATTTTCATAGTTGTAACGCTTCTTCACATGCTTGAAATGCAGTGGAGTTCGCCCCAACTTCAGGATCCTTACAATAAGTTAGATTTGGAATGGTTACATTTGATGATTTTGTTACCTATCAGTCTCGTTTGCTTCTTACAAACTTGTTGGTTGCTGCCTGCCCTTCTGTCCAAAAGTCAACAGGTGATTGCTAATGCTTCTGGGAACCATAGTACCTCAGCGTCTGGTACAGGTTCCAATGCTAGGAATTTGTCAAATTCTAGAACTTCAAATAGGTCATTCTCGCATTCATTATATGTATTGACTGAAATTGTCAAAGTATTCAGTTTGGTCAGCTCTTTAAGTATTATATACTTTTCTATAGTAACTTATGTCAAACAAATTGCTATTAATCCTTAAAATTTGAATAAAATTTACTTATGTTTTGATTTTAATAATTAGTAATAATGATAGAAAGTAAATATTATTTTTAGATATTAACTTTATGATAAAGTTTGATAAATCAATATTTAATATTATAAATAATCGGTTTAAATATCTTCAGTCAAATATAATTCTTAATATATTTTTTTAAACATGTCAAATCAAACTTCTAAATACAAGGAAACTAAACATTGTGTTGATGAACCTCCAACTCGAGAAGAAATTAATTCCATTGCTAAAGCTTTGGCAATGGATTTAAATGGGTCTGGTAATTTTCATTTTTAACTATAAATAATGAATATTAATTAATTTCAATTAGGCCACTGTTACAAATGTCCCAGCGGTCACCCAGTAACTATATATCACCCAATTTATTTTTAATACTAACAATTGCTATAGTACATTGTTGACGATTGTGGTACTCCTTTAGAAATACACCATTGTTACATTTGCAGGAAACCGATTGGAGGTTATGAGGAATAAGTGCAATGAAATGAATTTGACAGCAATATGGATCAGTTGATTGCAAAATATCAGAAAGATAAGGAATGTAAGAAGTAGGAATATTCAACCAATCATTGATGTTGATTCTATTTTAAAATTAAATCAATACAAATTACTATTCGATTTTGTTAATAAATTCATTATTTTGATCAATAAATACTATTTAAATGTTATTAAATATTATCAAAACAATAACTTTAAAATAAATAATATAAATATTAAAAACCATAAAGAATTATAATATTTTCTATCAAATTTCTTGGCAAATAATATCAATCTAATAGAGTATTAATATTATATTTAACCTTTTTTTAATTATCAATCATTTTCAATTATATGAAAGTAATGATATTGATTTTAAAAGAAAATAAATTCAATATCAATATGAAAGTTAAAAATTTTCTATTAATTTTAAATATATATATAATATAATATCAATGGAATTATAAAAAATTATGATATAATTTAAATCAAAATTTATTAATCTATACAAACTTTTTATAATTAATATCCTAATTAATTACAAAAAAAACTTTTTTTATATAATATTAAATAGATTTAAATAAATCAAATTGCAATAAAATGAATAAATTATGATATTTTTTATAAAAAAAGTTTCAGTCACATAATTTTAACTATACTGTAGCATAATTAATTTTTAAAATAACATTTAAGTTTTCAATTCAATTGTAATCAAATCTTATTTCCAAAAAGATGTTTAGCCGAAGATTACCATATTTGGAGATTAATAAGAATTTTTTGAAATTTAATTAAATAAAAAAATTTATTGAAAGCTTTTAAATATATTTTAATATTGTAGTAAGCAAAATATTATAAGGTTTATTTAATAACTATAGTTATACATTATATAATATATTATTTAAAAATAAATAATTAATTTAATCTATTTAAAGAAAATTTTTTTAACCAAGTGTTAAAATACCCACACTTCAAAAGTTAAACTGAATAAAATTTAAAAATTAAATTCCCACATTTGTTAAATTAGTAACACCTCAAAATTCATAAACTTATCAAATAACCATAAATTAAATAACTATAACAAATAATATATATATCCTAAAGTGAATTGATTTTATTATTATTTTTTAATTTAATTCAATATAAATAATAATAATAATAATAAAATGACGATTGATTTAACTATTTACGACAATGAACAAGTTCGTTTAATGGAAGAAATGTGTATTCTTTTGGATGAGAATGATAATAGAATTGGTGCCGCTTCCAAAAAAGTTTGTAAGTGAATTTTATTCATGTATAATAAAAATGATGTTAATTTGTTTAGGTCACTTGATGGAAAATATTAACAAAGGTATGTTACACAGAGCATTCAGTGTATTTTTATTCAATTCCAAGAATGAGCTATTGCTCCAGCAACGCGCCTCTGAAAAGATCACCTTCCCCGATATGTTCACCAACACCTGCTGTAGTCACCCCTTGGACGTACCTTCCGAACTCGTTGAGGCCGATCAATTGGGCGCTCGTGTCGCCGCCCAGCGCAAGTTGGAGCACGAATTAGGTATCAAGCCCGAACAAATTCCCCTTGACAAATTCCACTTCCTCACCCGCATTCACTACGTGGCCCCCTCCGATGGTGTTTGGGGCGAACATGAAATCGATTACATTTTCTTCATTAAAGCGGATGTGGATTTAGAAGTCAACGCCAACGAAGTACGTAGCGTCAAGTACGTCAATCCCGAAGAATTGAAACAAATCTTTGCAGACGCCGCCAAGTCTCCCCAAGACATCAAGATTACCCCCTGGTTCAAATTAATCTGTGAGACTTTCTTATTCAAGTGGTGGCATACTTTGGAGACCGAAGGTGAGGAAGGTATTAGGAAATTGTCAGATCCTAACACTATTCATCGTCTATAATTTAATTAGATTTTCAACTCTATGATGTTCATCCACCACCATACTTGTCTTTCTCCACCCCCAAAAGATTTTTAATAAAATAATACTTCAATTCATATCCAAAATATGATTAAGCCACTCATATCATTTGGACTTGGAATCCATTTCCATTTTTTTGAATAGAAAATCATTTGATAATGAATATATTTTAGATATTCAGTCTAAAATAATCATAATATCCAAATAATGAATAATATTCATATGAATAGAATATATTATTAAAAAAATCATATATTATGTTAGATAATGAAAGAGTACCAAAATGGGAAATTAACTGACAATAATTTTGATTAAAATATAACCAAATTTATATAGAGCATAGTGGTTGTGACAAAATTATTAAATTGGAATATGAATTTAGCGTATTGGGAACTATATTAACATCAGTGAATAAGATTTATTATTGTAATCATCATTATAAAATATTTTATCTTAAAATGATAATTATAATAAAAATAATACTTGCTATTATTTTTATCAAGTAAAGAAATAATTGAATTTAAAGTAATTAATTTGAATTAAATTTAACCCAATCCCAATGTATCAATTAATTAATTCTCATAACAATGTTAAATTATTACTATAAAAAGATAGAAAAAGTAATACAAATTAATTTTTTCAACATTAGTTCCAATTATTTAAATTATTAAAATCTTAGTGTAAAGACCATTAAGTAAATTATTATTACTTTGTTCTAGTAGCTAAGAGTAATATTTATTAACATTATTATATAAATATAATATAAAATATAAGGAGAGTATCTTATATATAAGATATACCTTTAGTCTAATTATAAGGCTTAAGAATTTCCTTATATTTATAATCAAAGTAATTACTACATATGGTATTTAATATAAAAACAGATTTCTAACAATTGTCTAATTTTTTAGAAAAGTTATCTTAGGTGAAAGTAGTATAATCTAGCTTTATTTTATTTCTTTAAATATTTTTATATTTAATTTGAATATTTTATATTAAGATTATATTTATAAGGACTCTTTTTTCTTTATATTATATTAATATAAGTTATATTAATATTATATTCAATTGTTTTAAAAAATTAATTTAATTAAACTAATTATATATATAAAATATTAAATATTAACTATAGATTTATTATTATAATTTGAATATATATAAAGATATTAAACTTAATCAATAATTTTTAGTTAAGATAATTACTATTTTTATTATTATTATTATTTTTATTTTTATTTTTGTTTTTGTTAATTATTATCTTTTAACTTAATAAAGTTAAATAATTCAACTTTTTATAAGTTATTTAATATAATTATAATATTAGTTAATTTATATACCATTAGATTATTTATGGTGAGCTTAATTATATTTAATATTATAATAATAGTTATATATAATTATATTATTAATATAGTTAATAAAATTAAAAGTTAGTAAAATAAAATATACTAACTTATAAAAGTAAGTTATAAAATCAAAAACACTTATATTTTTATTAATAACTTAATTAATTTTTAATAAAATAAAATTTAATAAAATCATAAAAATAATATTTATTTATTTATAAAATAAATCATTAAATAAAAATATTTAATTATTAATTAATTAAAATATTTACATTTGAATTTACTTAAAATAAATTATAAAACTATAAATTTCTAGTTATAAAAAAACTAAAACTTAATATATTTATCTTTTATTTTTTTAACTTTTTTAAGTTAATAAGATATAAAATTAATTAACTTCTTATATTAAAAAAGTTTAATCTTATTTTATAATTTTTAAATATAATATTCAAGTTGATTTAAATTTTTTGTTAAAAAAAAGCTGTAATAGCTTTTGTTAACTAATTTTAAAGGTGTTTAATTAAATTAAGATTGGAAAATTAAAAAAGCTATTATATAACTATTATTTGAT
>JNEM01015975.1:0-44364 GCA_000697335.1 Conidiobolus incongruus B7586
TAATTATAATTTATATTATATATTGGTTAATTAAAAAGATTATATATAATATTGATTAATAATTTAATAATATCTATACATAGTTAAAATTATGATATTATTATTATTATTATTATAAGGTATATGTCTAGCAATATTGACACAACCAGAATATTGATATATTGCTTATAATAAAGTAACTTGAACTGATTATATAATGATTATTCTTTAAATAAAATTAATAACAAAATAACTGAATAAATATATGGTACTAAATACACTAGTTGCAAGGATGGAAACACAAGATAGCATTATTAAAATAATCCAATTACAAAATCTTTCAATATTATAATTTGTAAAGATATCAAAATCTAGGTAGTTATATATCTATTAAGTAACACATAACATAAATTTCTGCCATAATCATAATACAAAACCCATTTAAAGATTAGATCCAATAATTTCGAATATGCAACTTAGCACAATTATATATAATATTAATTATTTATCCATTTCCTTTTAAATAAAAAAATTAAAAAGAATGATAACAATAAAAATTTTTAATTAAGATTAGTATGAATTAATGTGAGAATTGAACATGAAAAATTCTTCCAATTTTTTAGGAAAATAAAATTTCGTTAATTTTCTTAAACTTTGTTCAATTATTCAAAAAAAAGTAATATAAAGGACTTTCACAATAGAAAACTAAAAACTATTTAATTACAATATAATTTTCAAAAATCAATTAAATTAGAATATTTTTTTAAATATGAATTGATAAAATACTATATAAAGAAATTATCAATGATTTAATTTTAAAATATATTTGATTTTTGTCTTTTATATAAACTACTAAATATTGACTAATATCATTTTAGTTAAATCAAGAACATTAATAAAATCATTTACATGTCAGTCAAAATTCAACTATTAAATTCTATTTGATTATTTTACAGTAATTAAATAAAGTTTTATAAGGATCTATTCAATAATATATATAATATAACAAAATATAATTCAATTATCAAATTAACCTTAAATTAATTTTTAGTATATAGATATATATTAAATCATTGTAATATAATTTTGTCATCATATATTTATATCCATTAATTATTAAAAACATAATAACTAGATTATTAGAACAAATGGTATATTAAATGTAATAGATAAATAATATTAGGAATAGATTTGATTTGAAAGGAATATGTGCTTTTAAATTTTCCTTTATTTTTGTATTTCGTAATATCAAATAATTCATATTTTGAATATTTCAGGAAATTCTTTTTAAAAAAATATAATGAATAATAGATGAATTTTAATTTTCAAAAAAGCAGAATAATTAATATATTTATAGTTGATTTAATTGGATTAATTAATTCAATAGTAGTTGGTATATTTATAATAAATTATTTCTAGTAACTTATATAAATATATAATTTAAACAAATTCAATAATTCAAAAAATATAAATTTGAAATCAGATATGTCTTGATAACGTAATCAAATAAGATTATTATCCCATAAAATTCGATAAATAATTCAATTTGTTTTTAGTTGAATTGAATACGTCATATTGTATACTTTAATAAAATCAATTCACAAATATATATAATCAATTATTAATAAAAATAAAAATATAATTTTAAATTTATTATTATAATTAAATTTTAATTAAATATAAAATGGCTGGTCAATTAAAGAAAGGAGAAGTTGATTTGGGTGTAAGACTTGAATTTAATTTTATGTATTAGATTAATAATTAATTATTTAGACTTCTATTATGGCTGTTGAATTCGACGGAGGTGTCGTTATTGGAGCTGACTCCCGTACTACTACCGGTGCTTATATTGCCAACCGTGTTACAGATAAATTAACTTTGGTTCATGACCGTATATGGTGTTGTCGTTCCGGTTCAGCTGCCGATACTCAAGCTATTGCCGATATTATGCACTACTATATGCAACTCTATGCGTAATTAATTTAATATTAATTTGATTTCAATATTTTAATTTTATACAAATTAGAGTTCAACACGGTGAGGCTCCCACTACTCAGGTTGCTGCTAGTTTATTTCAACAAATTTGTTACACCAATAAAAACAACATCTCAGCTGGTATTATTGTAGCTGGTTGGGATAAGCAAAAGGGAGGTTCCGTGTACAGCGTTCCCTTAGGTGGTTCACTTCACAGACAACCTTTTGCTATTGGAGGTAATTTTCTCTAAAGAAACTTTAAAGTATTAATATTAAATTCTTTTAGGTTCTGGTTCTACTTACATTTATGGTTATTGTGATTCCGTTTTCCGTGAAGGAATGAATAAAGATCAATGTATTGAATTTGTCAAGAATGGTGAGTTTAAAAATGTTTGTAATATAGCTGATGATTAATCATTGTTTGTTAGCTTTGTCACTTGCTATGGCTCGTGATGGGTCCTCAGGAGGTGTGATCAGATTAGCTGTCATTACAGAAGAAGGAGTCGAGCGTCTATTTGTACCTGGTGATCAACTTCCAGGTAATTCAATTTATTCCAATATACATCCATTATATTTACATATTTATTATAGTTCATTGGGAAAACTGAATAATTCCATAATTTATAATTGGAATACTGTATGAATTATACCCTTTCATCGTCAAATCTATGATTAATTTTATTTGTTCAAGCGATATATAAATTTATTTTTAATTATACCATTATTTTATATATTACTCCATTTTTATGATTTTTGAGATTTTTTATATGGAACAAAAATCAATTTTTCATTAATTCAAATAACATTTTGATGCACCAACAATCTCTCAATACCAATAATCAATTCTAATGAATATCCACATAGTTATTTTTAATAGGTATTTAAATATCTGTTAATTTTGTTGAAATAATCATTGTGTGAAAACAATTTTATCATAAATAATATTAAAAGATTGTCACAAATCTATTAATGATAAATCTGAAAAAAATTTATATTTTATTTTTTTGAAGTTAATTTTGCATTATATATTAGATAAACATGATATACATGATACCGTGCTTTTAAGCAGAATACATTGATCATTTTTTGAATGTTGATTATTTATATTATACATGAAATTAAACATACTCCAAAAAAATTTTTCATAATATTTTACAAAATTGTTATTATTATACTCGACTAAATATATTATACATTTCATTATCCATAATTCCATTTATTCAGGTAAATTTTCAAAATAAAATTTTGTAAAACTTATAATTCATTAATAAAGTTAATATTTCTCAGTGAGAAATGTTAATCTAAAATTTAAATCATTTTTTCATATTCACAAACCGATAAATTATATCATAATTCTTAACTCATAATAAAGAAATTATGGATTAGATATTATATATTAGAGTCCAATGTCATTGAAATTTTTTACATAAGGATGAGTGTAAGAGTATGTTTATGTTTTTTGGATGTGATTTTGTATTTCAATATATAACACTATCCAGTTAACAATATTTCAGAGAAAAATCAATGTAATTATAGTTTTTGGTTATTTGTCTAAATCTTAATATTAAGCAATAAAATAATATTGAGTGGCAAATTACGGAATAGTTGAAATATTATACATTTATATATTGATGGAATAGTATATTAATTACGTTGACATGAAGTTAACAGAGATATAAAATCTTAAATATAATTTGGTTTTTAAATTTGCAGTTAAATAATATTATCAAGTTAACTGATCAACTGTAATTCAATTAAGTGATAACTAATTTTAACAAACTTTATAATCAGAGTTATCAGAATTAATCTAAATATTACAATTAAAATAAAAATATATTGAAGCAAAATAAAAGTTTTAGTTAATTGTTCAATTGGATCTTAGAATTTCCTAAAAATTCTTATATCAATTAAAAAATTTAAAACCTATTAAACCAACTTGAGAGCAGATATATTTCAAATTAATATTATATTCTTTTTTCATAATAAATATATATATATATATTTTGGCATATTATATTTGTAAAAACCAGCAGTAAAATTGAGCAAATTTGCCAATTTAAAACAAATTTTATCTGAATGAAATTCAAAAATATGCATTATTTCCTTATAATATCAATGAGCATCAATTTCATTAATAAATTAAGATTAAAAATTCTATAATAAATTTTTTAAGAAATATAACGCTTGAAAAGTACCTATGTGTTTTATAAATTTTCTATAAAATTATATATGAATTGACGAAATAAATATACGATTTTTCACTGATGATTGGTTATTGAATATAATATTAATAAATGTGTTTATAATAAATATACATCAAATGAAAATACTATAAGTTTTGTAAATTCTAATCATTATTTTATTGTCAACAATATCAAACCAGAATATATATATTCTGAAATTTAATCATTACATATAAAACAATTAAACAATAATTGCTTAATATTTAATCAATTGGATTCGGAGGAAGATTAAAAAAGTTGAACATCTTAGATTTTGAATGAATTATGTATTTTGATAAATATTATATAGATTAATATTGGAAATATATACATTAAGAATTTTGTTATGATTCGTAATCATATTGAAAGCATTTTAAAAAACCAGTTTATCTAATAATTTAAACAGATTTTGGGATTATTTTGGTTATATATAGTTGATATCAATAAAATATTAGTTTCATTGATATTTAGTCTTTAACCATATCCCATAATCTGCGTTCGGTATATCGATTATAAAAGATTTTATTTTTATGCTTCGCGTTTTTATCACATGAAATGATTAGTAATCAAACTTTTGAATAATTTTTATTTTACTTCTTTTCATATATTATATGTACAAGCAATATTTAATTAATAAATATGGAAGAATCTAGAATACCTCAAAATAATATGCAAGAGCACTTGAATAAGCTATTTGGTTTAAATAATTCAAACCAAGTAGATACAGCTCCCAAGGCGACTTCTATTGAGCAAACTTCTTCTCTTCCATCTCCTTTATCTTTTGAATCAAATAATACCAATTTTGTTCCAGATAATACTGCGTTACAACCGGCTTCAGCTTCAGCCAACATTTCACATTCAAATTCTCAAACGAAAGCTGAACCTAGAAAAAAGATTTCTCTAAGCTTGAATAAAAAACCAACTCCTTCAAAGAATGGTATAGATGTTAATATATTTGTACTAACATAAATCTAATTATACGAATTTATTAATAGAAAGCACCACACCCCATTCTGGTCCTTTATCTTCTATCCCAGATGTTGACAATCGCTTTGTAGAATCTCCACAAGTAAATAGCTAATACTTTTTTACTAATAATTAAGTATTAATTTTTAATAGCCAATTCCAGTACCTCCATCGACTAATATTGCTGAAACTACAACCAACAATTTTTCAAATTTGGTAAAATCTATTAGCGGTACTGATTCTAAATCTCTATCAGAGAATATAATTCCAGATAATCAGTTATTAGTTAATGTAAAATATCTCTTATCCTTATACTAAAGATTATATTTATTTATGTTTTATAGAATTCTTCCCATCAAATACTAGCGAAATCTTATAACAAAAATGATGTGAAAATAGTATCTCAATACACTATATCTAATCAAGTAACCTAACTAAATTTTATAAAAATGCATATTTTCTAATTCTATATAGAATAATACTGAAGAAATCGCTCTTCTTGAAAGGAAGAGAGAAATTAGCGATCGTATGTGTGATTTTCTTTATGAAGGAAAGTTTTTACCACCATTAGAATTTTTACAACTTCAAAATGAAAGGTAAATAATCTTATTTACATTGTATATCGATATTTATTTATATGTTATAGGAGGCAAATTTGCGAAAAATTAGAAAAATTAAAGACCAAGTTGCCAAATTTGGACGCGAAGGTATAATACAGTTTATTATCAATTCCAAGCATTTTTTAACCTATACTTTCAGATTGGGTCGATTTCGTTGTTTAATACAGAATTCAATAATCCTAATGTATATGATTTAACATTGGACGAACGAAATAATATCGATTCAACGATTGAACACGTACAAAATAATGATCCCACATTTAGATCAGAATCTGCTGATTACAACTCAATCAATCAAAATTCACCTTCTCATTTACTCCAACATTCAAGATCACCCTCTATGTCAACTAATGGCGAACTGACTCATCAATCTAATTTTAATTCAAATTCAAATGCCATTACTAGAATTGATCTGGATGATGATTTGAACTTCGCGGACTTTGATAATATTGACCTTAATGATATTAATGATTCAACAATGCTTAGTTCCACTCAAGCCAAACCCACTGTAATATCAGTGCATTATGATATGACAGTGCCGGATGAAGATGTAGAGCCGGAATACCCTTGGACTAATGATGTTTTACAAACACTTCGCAAAACTTTTGGTCTCACCAAGTTTAGACATAACCAACTAAAGGCTATTAATGCTACATTAAGAGGGGATGATGTATTTGTTCTTATGCCTACGGGTGGTGGGAAAAGTTTGTGTTATCAACTTCCTGCATTAATTGATACTGGAAAAACTCGAGGTGTAACAATTGTTATTTCTCCATTACTTGCTTTAGTTCAAGATCAAGTTGATCGACTTCTTTCCTTAGGTATACATGCATTCTCTCTTAACTCTGATTCTAGCGCCCAACAAAAATCATATTTCTTTAAAGATTTAAGATCTTCTGATCCTAAAATTCGATTAGCATACATTACACCTGAAATGTTAAACAAAAGTTCAGCAATAAGGGATTTACTTAGAAGTTTATATCAAAGGCAGAAATTGGCAAGGTTTGTCATTGATGAAGCTCACTGTGTCAGCCAATGGGGTCATGATTTTCGTCCGGATTATAAGCAAGTAGGCTTTGTGAAAGTTGAATACCCCGATATTCCAGTAATAGCTTTAACTGCAACCGCTAACGATCAAGTGAAAACGGACGTCAAACAACAGCTCAATATCTTACGATGTTTAACTTTAACTCAGAGTTTTAATCGTAAGAATCTCCATTACGAGGTTAGAAAGAAGAATCCCAAGACTGTTGTTTCAGATATGTATAGTTATATTACCAACAATCATCCTGGAGAGTGTGGTATCATTTATTGTAATTCCCGAAGATCATGTGAAGAGATTGCTGCCCAATTAAGTACCAATTATGATCTTAAAACATCTCACTATCATGCTGGCCTTAGTAAGAATGATCGACAACGAATTCAACACGAGTGGCAAACTGGTGTATTTCAAGTAATCGTGGCTACTGTAGCGTTCGGTATGGGAATCGATAAACCTGACGTACGCTTTGTAATCCACCATTCAATACCCCACTCGATGGAAGGGTATTACCAAGAAACCGGTAGAGCAGGGCGTGATGGGCATAATTCTGAATGTATACTGTTTTATAACTATGCTGACAAAAGTATAATCGAGTATATGATCAAAAAAGGAGATGGAGACTTTGATACTAAAGAACGTCAAAGGAGCAATCTAAATAGAGTTGTTCAATTTTGTGAAAACAAAATTGATTGTAGACGACAGCAAGTTCTGGCCTATTTTGGTGAGCGGTTTGATCGAACTTATTGCTATGGATCTTGTGATAATTGCGTTGCGGCTGGAAGAACTAACTTCATCCAAAGAGATGTCACTCCAATCGCTCAGAATTTAGTAAAAATCGCTTATCTTACCCAAACTAAAAAAATTACTATTCGCTCTTTACTTCTTTTATTTAGGGGGTCGAATTGTAAAAAATCTAGATCTTACAACTTAGATCCAGCTCTGCTCGGTTGCGGCAAAGAATTATCGCTTACAGACTCCGAAAGATTGGTACATGATTTGATTGCGAAGAATATCTTGAAAGAAAAAGCTATTCAAAATAGGAAAGGATTCACTAATACATATGTTTTTACTGGACCCTCGGCTAGAGCTCTACTTACTGGGCAGATTATTATTAATATGGATTTTGATGAATCTTTGAACAAGGCCAAGCCTAAAACTGTCAAACCTACTAAATCCTCAAATAAGTCTAAATCATCTGGTAATACAAGTGAAGTTTTACCTACAATACCATCTAGTCCAACGGAGCCTATTCAGCTTTCTAGCGATATTAACGAAGATTCTGATGATTACGAAGATCTCAGGGATGAAGAATATATGTACAACAATGATTTTGATGATGACTATGTTGATGATGATTTTGAAGCTGAAACCAATCATCATTATTCGGAGTGTATCGCACAGTTAAAGAAGCTAAGAACCCGTATTAATAACGAAACTCAGCTACCACTTTACAAGATATTTACAGATGCCACCATCAATACTATTGCCGAACAAGTTCCTCTTACTTTACGAGATTTAAAGGAAGTTGAAGATTTACCAGACAATATTATTACAAAATATCAAAAAGACATACTGGAAATTACTCAGAAATTTGCTAATCGATTAGGATACGGTCCAAGGATTTCAAAAGCTCCATCGCATTCAGTTGACGATAGTACTGATGACATTCAAATCATCACTACCAAAACCTCCCATTTTTCTGGATTTCAAAGTGCCTCTAATCTTGGTAATTCCAATATTTTATTTGACATAAAAATAACGGCTTAATTCATTACATTTTAGCAACTATTGACTTGACTGAAAGCACAAAATCTGGTTCCAATAATACTAAAACATCCCCATTCTTTAAAAATGGTCAGACTTCATGTAAGTGTAATATAAATTATTATACATAAAAAACTAACTGTTTTTTAGTAATTGATCATTTTAAATGCCCTACCAATTCAACATCACATTTTGATACTATACCACCTGCTAAACGCCAAAAGTCAAACTCATCGACTTCAAACAAGTGATTATTACTAACAGTTGTTGATAAGTATATAATATAAATTTTTGATTTTTATTGATTATTTTTATAATAGTCAATCTCCAGATTTTATATCAAATATTAAATATAAAATATTATAATCTTTTCAGACTAAAGTAAATGAAAATTTTTATGACCTCTGATAATTTTTATTTATCAAAATTTAATTGAATATATTTTGAAATTGTCTATAATATTTCAAATAACGAAAACAATATATTATCAATAGTATTAAATAAATATACTCTTTATTCTAAGTTAAAAAGACTAAATTAATTAATATTGATTGAATAATAATAAACTCAAACAAATTTATTAAATAATATTTATAACAATACATTAGTTTCTAATCCTTAGTTAAAGTAACAAATTAATCTTAAAATCTTATAATGGTAAGTTTAAAAAGAAAATATAATGAGAATAGATATGTAAACATCGCTAAGAGATAGCACGAAGATATAGAGAGAGTTTAGCTGAAATAAGTTACTCCAATAACCACTTTTTCTTATTCATCTCCTTCTTCTCTTTCTTAGCTTTGGCCAATTTTTTAATTTGGGCTTTTGTTAATTTTGGAACTTTGCGACTTGGAACTTGACCAGGGTTAAAATATTGTTGCATTCTGGCTTGATCGATTTCATAATTACGTTGGTCTTGGTAGCTTTGGTAATCGAAGAAGACTTCACACATTCTAGCGGCTTTGTTTTGTTGGGAGACCATTTCGGGGTTGATATTGGGATCTGCTTGAAATTTGCCAGTCTTGGTGTTAAATGCTCCCACAATAGTGTGATCGTTAGAGGAATATGATATTCCTGAGGTTGGAATCGCTATTCCCTCTTGTCGATATAATTCATAGTACGCAGGGTCAAACTCCTGTTGCTCAGGATAAGTTTGGTTTGATGTGGGGTGATCAGATTGTGTGTTAGATTGTTCCAAATCTTGATCTTGTAATTCTGCTTGTTGTACTTCATCGGTAGTTTCATCGTTATTATTGGTTTCTGGGATGTCTACATTTTCTGAGTCAATAGTTGAAGAATTTCCCGAGCTATTAGATACTTTGGAAAGTTTTAATTTTTCAATAATTTGGGGTTTCTCTTTATCTAACTCTTCTTTGATATTATCTATTTTATCGAATAAAGTGTCAATATTCGTTAAAGGAGCGGAATAATTCGATTGAGATGAGTTTGAATAAGCATTTTGTCTGGTACTGGGATGGTCATACGTTGTTTCATTAGTTTCAGTATTCCAAAAATAATAACATTGGTACTGTTCATTCCAACAAGCTTGCCATGGTGGATAAGTAGGAGGAATTGAATGTACTTCACTATTATAGCTCATGGTTAATATTAATATTATAAATTTTAATGGTCTAAGTACCAAACAAAAATACAGTTAATGATTAAATATAAAATGAGGAGTCTTTTTTAAAAGCATTTAATAAATGTGAAATTTTATTCTTTTTGAATTTAATTTGAATTAATGGGATTGATGATTATGTGGATTAATAATTATCAAGTTTGACAAATTCAAGTTTAAACTCATTACTGTGAATGGTTAATAATTGGAAATACTATTATTCAAATTTGATATTGGTAGAATAAGATATTTAAACAATTTCAAAATATTCTATTAAATGCCACATTTATTAATAATTGATATCAGTCTACCGTTTATAAAAATATTTAATATTGATATATTAAATGATTGAACTTAATAAAGTATAAATATACAATTTATACACAGTAGATCCTAATAATAGATTGCTTAATTAGTTAAAAAAGTTATGTCCAAAGTTATTGATTATAAAATTGAATCCTTAAGCTTTAGAAATCAATTTAAAATTTACAAAATATCGCAATATTAATAAAATCACAAATTTAGATAAAATTAGTATACCAATATTGAAAGAATGCAGTGTTAATTTATTTCAATATCATATTAAATCAAATTCGATAATTTAAATTGATATTTATTAATTGTATCCAATTGAACAAAGATAAGATTTTAAAGTTGATTTAAAACAATTTTTTATAAAATCATGAAATGTATACATATTATCAACTTAAAACTATTCAAAATAAATTAATCGTAACATGCTGATTTATTAAACTTGATAAGTATAACATGTGAGCAAAAGAATGTACAAGTGAACTGTGAATATTAATATTGAAGTATTAATTTCCATTGGTTAAATTATTCGGTATTTATCATAGACATAGTTTTTTTCCCGAATTGGGTGACTGGCCCTCATTATTAATATTGGCAGTTTGTACCTGTATAATAAGAAATGAGAAATAAATTATGTATTTGTTATATTTTATGATATAAAAAGTTATTTTAGTAAAGGAAATTCGAATTAATTCAGTATGAACAACATTGTTGAAAATGATATCAAATACAATTTATGTTTATAAGAGTGTTACGGGTGATAACCTTAAAAATTACTTTTTGTTCTGTCTTTGGTCTCAAATGGAAGCATTACTGTAAGTACTACAAGTATAAATAATAATACTGTAGATATTTCTAATGGAGACCAAACATATAAATTATATAAAAGCCCAGTTAGCATCGGAGAAATGATGGCTAATCTAAACAACAAAATCAGTTAATTAATCAAAATAGATACACAAAATAAAATTACAATCTGGATAGGGATGAAGCAATACCGCATGCTGTAGATCTCAGTCTGGGATCAAAAACTTCAGGAGTGTAGCAATATAACACTGCATACATTAATGTAATTAGAAAACTAACTAATGAACTACAAAAGGTCACCAAACTGAGATTTTGAAAGAAAATGAATCCAACTTGGGCAATTCCACTGAAAAGGATAGAAAGTGCTAAGGTCCCTTTTCTTCCTAGCCTCGTATCTACCAGCCAACTTCCAACCAAACTCCCTGGAATTCCACACAATGAGAAGATTAGATAGCTCCAATAAATATCAGCCATACTAGTCACTCCGTCGGTTTGACCTTTCATTTCCAAGTATTTGGGTAGAAATATAGTGAATAAATTATATGATAAAGCCATCAATATCCAAATAGACCAGATTAAAATGGTTGATAGTCTATAATAAGGCTGAAAAAGATTATAAATCAAGTTAAAATCAAAACCTAAGGCTTTAAGTAACCAGTGTGTTTTAACATTGTTTTCGATAATAGTGAATCTAGGGGTGGTTTTAGCGTTGTTGATCTCGGGATTTGAACCTACCATTTCAGGTTCTGTTGCGTGCTGGTTCGTCTCTTCAATAATTTCATTACTGCCAGAATGTTTACCCTTTAACATCAAATCGTCACATGTAAATTTCATTGATAATCCATTGAATTTGGTAATGGAGTTTAAAGTGTTGACCACCTTTTCGGGTTGATTTTGAGCTAATAAAAAGTGTGGAGATTCTGGTAGTTTGAATAAAAATACTCGAACAATGGCCATGAGTCCATTTAATAGAGATAATGATATTAAGACATATCTCCAACCGTTGTTATTAACATTGACGTCGCAGGGCTGAATTAAACCATCTGAAACTAAATCAGGACAGCTATAGGAGGGCAGTATAAGATAGGCAAATAAAGATGCTAATACTGCTCCTAAATTGAAAAATACGGAAAGACTAGTCACGAGATAATGATATTTTGTAGGAAGAAATTCGAGTACAATACTGTTATCTACAGGAACAGTACCACCCACGGCAAATCCTACCACTATCATAAAAAATATCAACAGCCAAAAATTCGGAGTAAATCCGGATAAAATGCCAGCTATCGAAGCTATAGACAGTGTCCAATGAAACGCGTCTCTTCTTCCATACAAATCGGAATGACCTCCCCAAAATAGAGAGCCAAGCATCATTCCAAAAAAGAGGGCGCTATTAGGTATTCCAATATTTACATCACTAATTGCGTAATGCTCTGTTTGCAAGAATGTTATATTAATATTAATTAAAGTATAAATGGAATAATTAGTTTACTCTGTATTCTGGGTAAAAGCACAATAACGCCCTAAAAGTCAATAAAGAAAAACACGTTAAAAAATTATAAATATACCAACTTATAATTTACTTGTAACCACATCTAAATCGCAAATTAGTATTATTGTATTTGCAGTATATTAATTATGTTTTACATTTTCTGTTAACCAACCAAAACCACACAATACAAACAAACAATATTGGAATTTACCTACACCTATTTTATATAATATGCCATCAAGTTGATTATGATGAGCTTTAGTAGCACGAAATAGGTTATCTTCCAAGTCCAAATTCAGTCCATAGTTGTTGATACTGTTAGTTGAAATCCCTGAAGGGTGACTAGCTATTAATTCTTGTCTTTCACTCATTATATTATACTAATCATTAAACTATTTCAATATTAAAAAATATAAATAATAAAGATATTCATTACACAAAAAAATATTAAGACTATTAATCATTAATAATCAAAAGTGTAATGATATTAATATTGAGCTAGGCATTCATCATTTTGTAATAAAATGATGTAAATGAATTTAATCAAATTGACTGTTTTTTCACAAACATTAGTTAGTAATATTTTTAATCAATATTTTTTCTATCAAAACTCATAAATCAAATTCTATAAGTTAACTTTGATCAAATCATATCTTTATTAAGTAATCATTGAAATACTAATATTATTTCAATTCATCAAAAAGATAATCATATATTAATTATTGAGATTTTTTAAAAATATTCTTGATATTAAATACTGATCAAACAACTCTTCTATATTAAATCTAAGATCGATGAAATAAAATATATTTATTCCAATTATCAAAAGATTACCCTGAAATAAACAAACATGCAATAATACATAATAGGCGTGGTCTTATTAAGGAAGCTGAATTGATCACTAATATCACTGAATTGAATACAAGTATTATATCAAACACTAATAGCTTATTTAATTTATTTGGACAATGTTTCATCTCGTTATATTTATTTTATAAATAAATTACTAAACATCCCAATTATATTGTTGGTTAACCCATCTAAACATATATAATACTATAACATCTAACAACAAATCTACATATAAAAAAGAGCAAGATTTGAAAATTTAAATTATTATTATTATCAAGTAAAATTATTATATATTTCAGATATATGAGACTTAACCAAAAATAATCAATATTTACAAAAAACTAATTGATTTTTTTAAAAATTTGAAAGATGGATTGGTTTAAGGTTATCAATTATAATATTCGAAAAGCTACATAATAAAACATCAAGGGAGATTGAAAAGTTGTAAAGCGAGCTAATACTACTTTGTTGACCAATTAATGTTTTGTGCAGATACTATGAAAAATTCCTCATAAATATTATAACATGGAAATTTGAAGTTATTAGAAAGTTACAAGTTAAATGATTGGATGAAATTATTTAAGAATAGATTATACTTGTATATTTTACAAAAATTATCGATTATTATGTCCAATTTGATTTATATATTAAATATTAAGAATAACTATAATTGAATATAGTATAATACAAACCTTATTAATCATTTATCAATCGATGAAATAAGAATAAATAAAATATATGATATATAATAACAATAGAATAATATATATATTGATCCTTAGTTGATATAAGATAGATCCAAAGAATATTCTATTTATGTCAATATACTTTTTCAAATTGTTTTCTATACAATTTTCATCTCCCTTTTCAATTTTTTGCAGATAAATTCAATTATTGATTCAGTTTATAATTTTCAAATTTTTGACCTTCGACAATATTATACCAGAAATTTGATCAAATTTATATGAATAATTAAAATGGAATAAATAGAAAAATAATTGTATCAAGTCAATTAAATATTTTATAACATGATCAATATTTGAAGAGTTAATTAGAAACTCATTCAAAATATATTGTTAGTATTATTAGATATTATTCAATATTTATTAAATTATTATATTTAGTTTTATAAAGTACATAATTAGTGATGAAATAAATTTACACTTTTGGCTCTGCCTTTGGTCTCAATAGGGAGCATTATAGTAAGCACTACGAGTATAAATAACAATACAGTCGATATCTCTAAGGGAGACCAAACGTGTAGACTGAATAATAATCCGGTCAACATTGGTGAAACTATAGCTAACCTACATAAAAAGATTAATTATATGTAAAAGCTAAGTATATCATGTAAAATTACAATCTAGATAAAGATGCAGCGATACCGCATGCTGTAGATCTCAGTCTGGGATCAAAAACTTCAGGAGTGTAGGAATATAATACTGCATACATTAAGGTAACCAGAAAACTGACGGATGAACTACAAAAGGTCACTAAACTCAAGTTTTGAAAGAAAATGAATCCAACTTGGGCAATTCCACTGAGAAGAGTTGAGAGTGCCAGTGTTCCCTTTCTTCCTAACCTCGTATCTACCAACCAACCTCCTACGAGACTTCCAGGAATTCCGCACAACGAATAGATTAGATAGCTCCAATATACATCAGTCATACTAGTCGCTCCTTCGGTTTGACCTTTCATTTGCAAGTATCTGGGTAGAAATATAGTGAATAAATTATATGATAAAGCCATCAATACCCAAATAGACCAGATTAAAATGGTTGATAGTCTATAATAAGGCTGGAAGAGATTATAAATCAAATTGTAATCAAAACCTAAGGCTTTAAGTAACCAGTGTGTTTTAAAATTGCTTTCGATAATAGTGAATTTATGAGAAGTATTGGAACTTGTGTTATTAGGATTTAAGCCTTCCATTTCAGATTCTAGAAACTGCTGGTTTATTTCTTCTTCATCGATTACATCAATGTCAGAATGTTTACGAGTTAACATTAAATCATCAATAGTGAATTTCATGGACAACCCATTGTATTTGGATATGTAATTTAATGTGTTAACCACCTTCTCTGGTTGATTTTGAGCTAATAAAAACTGTGGAGATTCTGGTAATTTGAATAGAAATACTCTTGCAAAAGCCATAAGCCCATTTAATAAAGATAATGAAATAAGCACATATCTCCACCCGTTATTGCTCGTACTAACATCACAAGCGTCAATAGTTCCATCTGAAAGAAGATCAGGACAACTATAAGAAGGCAATATGAGATAAGCAAACAATGATGCCAACACAGCTCCTAGGTTGAAAAATACTGAAAGACATGTGACCAGATAATGGTACTTCGTAGGAAGAAACTCTAGTATGATACTGCTATCGACAGGAACAGTACCTCCTACACCAAATCCTACCACTATCATAAAAAATATCAACAACCAAAAATTCGGAGTAAATCCGGATAAAATGCCAGCTATCGAAGCTATAGACAGTGTCCAATGAAATGCGTCTCTTCTTCCATGCAAATCTGAATGACCTCCCCAAAATAGAGAACCAAGCATCAGTCCAAAGAAAAGCGTACTATTAGGAAACCCAATATATACATCACTAATCGAATAATGTCCTATCATCAACGATATCATATTAATATTATAATAATAAAAGAAATATTGTTACTTACTCTGAATTCTAGGTAAAAGTACGATTACAACCTATATATTATTCAAAATAAAACATATTAATACTATTATCAAATCAATTACTTTACTGTAATTTACTTGCAGCCACATCTGAATTTCTCATTAGTATTATTATAAGTTAATCAAGTTTATAATATACCTACATTATCAGCTAACCAACCAAAACCACACAATAAAAACAGAATGTACTGAAATTTACCCATACCTATTTTATGTAAAATAATGTCAAGTTGATCTTGGTCAACTCTACCTGGGCGAAATGGGTTATCTTCCAATTCCAAAAACAGTCCATTACTATTGGTACTGCTAATTGATATTCTAGAATTGTGACGATTAATTAAATCCTTACCATCGCTCATATTTGTAGAAATAATATATTTATTATTTAATATATTTTTTAATTCAATATTTGTATGAATATAATTAAGAAAATCAAAAACAAAATTGAGACAAATTCAATTTAAATATAGATGATTAAATGTATATTGATATCATATAAGTGGTTGAAAAATGCCAATATAATAATTAATTTAATTTTTATTTTTAATTAATTTTCCATATTTTAATTCTATCTCTTCATCTTGTCTATTAGGGGTTTCGACAAAATAATCTAGATTTCCTTATCATGGTATGTTTTACAGATTAGCTTTTCTTGGATAAGTATAAATTAACAATATACTTATCTTGATATAAATACTATTCAATTTTATATTTTTTAATAAAATATTATATAATAGACAGGGCAATTTTTTATCACTATATTTCTTCAACTTTTATATTTTTAATTCATTCGTTTCCAATTTTTTCAATAATTCTCTGGAATTAAATCAGGTGATTGGGAAAATGGTATAGTTGCTTATTTTTCAGTTTATTTTTAGCTTTTTGGATATTCTATATTTACCTTTGTAATTTTTTTATTATTCAAAGTAATTAATTTTAATATGTATATTAAGTAAACTATTTTACGAATATTGTAATAGCTAATTAATAAATTCTTTGATTAGCTTCATCAAATATTGGTTCCAAAATTTTTAAAAATCCAGGTATTATATTTTGGCGCTTAAAACAATTTAAATATTGGCAAAATGCTGCATTTACAAGAATTTTTAAGTTTCTTTTAGGATCTGTTCATTGATAAGTTAACTATAATGCACTTACAGAATCATTTTTGTCATTCTTAGTGTACAGATATACCTACAACAATGGTTGTAAACATGATAAATATTCAAAATTACAAATTAAACTCAATATCAAATATACTGTACAAGTTAAATTATAATATAGAATCATATTAATAGATTAATAAAATGCTTATTACATGATTAACTTTATAAAATTATATTACGTTTGCTTGTGAATGATTTACTAATTTTGTTAGAACATGAGAGATTATTTACACTCTCTGCTTTCAATTGTATTAAGAGTAGGATTAGATTAATCAAATTTCAAAATCCCATAATTTGATAATAAATATTCATCTAATAAACAATATACATCAGGTGGTTAAGATAATAGCCAAATCACTTCAATAGATTAAACCAAAAACAGATTTTTAATAAAATGAGAGCAGCTGTCAGAAGAGATTTAAATAACAGGGTTATTGTTGCCGGTTGGGAAGTCCTCCGCCAAGCTTACCGTTACATTGCCCGTAATGAGGCTAATCCCACTCGTATTCGATACCAAGCTCAATTGGCTTTACATAATATCCCCAGAAATGCTTGCCCTACCACCATATCACCACGCTGTATTGAAACAGGAAGAGGTAGAGGTATTTTGAGCGATTTTAGGTTGTGTCGTTATCAATTCCGTATGAAAGCTTTAAGAGGTGAATTGCCTGGTGTTCAAAAGGCTACTTGGTAGATTACTTTTTAAAAGACCAATAATATATTTTAAATTAAAAATTTTGATATATCTAATTACAATTTATAGTTTTACATATTTAATGTATATCATTAATTTTAACCCATTGCAGAAGAAATGATAATATTATTTTACTCGTATTATAGAAGGATTAATTTTAATTTATTTCAACATAAAATTAATATATTTGATTAGCTATTTATTCGAGCATCTTGAAAAATAAATGATATTGCTTATTTCTTCAGAGTTATATCATACAAAAAACAATTTATCCAGCTTTGTTTTATATAGCATATTTGGATAATTTAAAAAATATAAAAATTATACCTAATCATAAATTTTTGTACAATAAGAGTAATTGATTTTAATTTCAAGTTGTTACTAGACTGTATTAGCTTTATATTATTTAGATGAATTGATATAAACATATCGCTTAATAGACTCTGAAAGAGACATCCATTATTTTGAAAAAGTAGTTATTAATCTGATTAAAATTAAAATGAAAATTTTATTAATATTTTTAAAAGTTAAAATGATGATATGATAGTTAATTTATCATTAGATTTAAAAATTGCTCAATTAACTTGAATGAACTGATAATTTTTGAAAATATAATCGATCCTAAATTTAATATTAGATTAGGAATTAATGTCGAATGTTGTTTAAAATTTTCATAAAACGGGTAAAGATGGTCTATTCCAAACTTTGATATGACCTCTTCTACAAGTTGTAATAATGTGATTTTCTCTGAACACCACAGAATTTAGAGGATCATTATGTAAGAACTCAGCCTATTCATTTCAAAGTTAATATATAAATTACATGTTCACATAGTGTGAAGTTACCATAGTGGGTTGAAGCATAACGACTTGATTTCTTAATGATAGGGCATGGAGCGAAGGCTTCATATGAGATTTATTGCCAGGTGTAGCAGAGTGATGAGATTGAGCAGACTGACTACCTCTTCTTCTCTAAAATATAATGTTTCATTTAATCATTGTAATATAATGGAAAAATTACAAAGCTTACGGATTTCACTCTTGGAAGTGCACTGACAGAAAAATCCCACAAAAGGAGTTTAGTATCTTCTCCAACACTTCCAAATCGATAATTCTTCTCATCACATCTCCAAGGATCAAAAGCAACTCCAGTCACCTAGAATTTAACAAGTTCGGTAAGTCGAGTATATTTACAATGATATAGAAAAATGGTTACCCAGGAACTGTGGCCTTGACATCTAGCAACAATTCTTTGTTCATGATAAGACCAAATTGTGACCAAGTCATCTTGACCGCCGCTCTAATCAATGATTTAATATTACAGTTTTAAAAAATAATTTGGTCAATTACCAGAATGTATTTACCATCAGGACTCCAACAAACACATGTTAGTCCTCCAAAGTAACTACTGTAAACATCCTCTAAAATCTCCTGATTGAAATCAATGACTCTTAATCCACCATCCAAACCAACAGCGGCAATGTGTTGAAAATCAGGGGAGAATGCAAATGAAACAATAGCTTTGGTAGCAACCTGCCAATGAGACAGTGGATTGTACTTACTATTGGATTTAGGGTGCTTGGAAACAAAAAACATGCAGTTTTCATTAGGCGTTGAGGGAGTAAAGGCTATATCATCCTTTTCCTTATCATACTTTATGATAGAGCCGTCTTGATGAGATGCAAGGATTTGTGTTTCTGAACCGGGAATCCATTTGATACTTGTTACAGCGGTTGTATTGATAACACCCTGTTTGTTAATGCGACTGTATTTGTTACCGAGAGGATCAAAGTAGACAATATCACCAGTAGATAGACCAATGATCACATCAAGGTGGTCACCACTTCTTGTCAAAGCATTAATGTCATGACAGGTGGGAAAAGCTTTTGTAAACTGGATTTGTGATAAAGCTTCCTAAAAGAACAAAGAAATCAAATATTATTAGTATTCATTTAAAAATATATACTAAAATTTAAATTACAGTTGGATTATGTAAGTCACTCCAAATAAAACTCTTTCCAACATTATAAAATACATAGGTTTCATCGTTCTGTTTAGAAGCTAAGATTTTGGCCAAATGTTGATGAGCTACAATTTTAGTCACCAGACTGGAGTTGGTCTTGGCAATGTTATTTTTGGATTTCTTGCGTCGGTTAGGTGCAAAGAGTGAAAAGCCCTGGTCTTCTTCCTTCTCCTTCGATTTGTCATTAGAACTGAATGGAGAAGCTTTTTTGAGACTGAAAGAGCTAGTTTGACGAGTAACAGTCCCCGGTGTAGGTGAATCGGTACCATTAGTATCATTATGAGTTTTATTTTCATCATTATCTTCATCAACAACAACTGTAATGGGATGACTTTGATTCTCATTTGGAGAATTAGACCTGTCCTTATCGTCTTTATTCGATGTGGACAAATTACTTAATATACCCGATTTCGAGTTAGATTGCTTAAATTTAACAAAAATTAAAGATACACTGGTGCCTACAGGATTTAGCATTCCAACAGGTTCAACCCCTCCAAGGAATACGTCCTCTTTTAAGGTATAACGACCTTCTGCGGAAACGAATTCCTGGACGCCACTTGCTGCTACTCCTACAATTGAATTTTGTTGACCAGGTTTAGGAGGTATCGGCGGATTGGGCTGTTCATTTAATTGTGTAGTCATTAAATTAAACTAGGAAAATGATCAATCGTCGGAATGTTCTCTAAAGTGTTACACAGTAACAAGTAAGCTTTTATTAATAATGGCTTGAATAAAAAACAAAATTAAACAGTGTATAATATTAAATTGACTGATGAATAACAGTGTTATTATTAATAAATTCTATTAATTTTGTAAAAAAATAATAATTCTCTTAACAATAGTTTTTTAAATAAATAAATTGGTAAATATAAACGATTTTTGATAAATGGATATATAAATGATTTCATTGAGTTTGTTGCAAAGTAATGGGATTGTGGTCATTGAGTTTTATGTGTGATTTTTGAGCTGGAATTTCTGTTATTTTTTGAAGAATATCTATTTAACAAAATGCATAGCTTATTCAAGTCATGTGATTGAATTTCTGACCTCTAATTCTATCATTAGATAATTTTTTATTGGGTTAAATAATCTAGTTCAATAAAAAAAGGCGATATCATGCTCACACTGATATTTTGTTTTTCTTTGAATATCAAAACAAAATGTATTTGTTATTATAACAAATAGTGCCAAGTTTTTTACTAAAATTTTATAGTATACAATGAAAGGTAAAAGAATTTAACTCATAGTTAAATTTAGGAAATCACAAAAGCCGAATATTTCAAATATATCTAACATAAAATTGAAAAATATGAATGATTTTAATTGTTAGAGAATTCAAGTAATTATAGATTTGCAAATGATGCAATCAATTGTGTGGCTTTTGAACTTTTTTCTATTAAAAAAATATAAAAAACTAATCAAATTTTATAAATTTGACACGAATAGTAAAAATTAGCATTTTGATTTTAAACTATATTTAAGTCAATATACATGTTATTATAACTTGATTAATTTTGAAATTAATTAAACATTAAAGTTATAATTCTGTCAGATATATTTTTAAAACTAGATTTATTACATTTTTATCCTTATCTTTTTAAATATTAAATGTATTCTATAATAATATTATCAAATTCACCATATGTATTATTGAAATAAACTTAGTATATTATTTTAATAATTATACTATATATCATTTAAAACTTAAACGTTCTAGTTATTTATAAACATTTAATAATAGTTCAATGTGACTTTTATATATCTATTATATCACTTCCATCGTTATATCTTTCATTAATTCAAGTTTCTATCATATGATCAAAAATTCACGCTTTCAGTTTAAAATTATCAAAAATAGAAATTGTTTCGAAAATAGTAATCCATTTTTGATATGTAAGCAAGATAATGAGTTTAAAGATTTCAAAAAAAGTAGTATATTTTATAAACATACTTACATATTTAATATAATCCAAGAAAAACCTATATAAAAACATACGCATTAAATATAGATAATTTTTATATATCCTGTTATATGAATTCATAAAATTTTTTATATATTGAATAAAACTAGTCAAAATGTAGTAACTTTTCAATTATTTCCCTTTTACTGAAATTGAAAAAATGCATTATAATAAAATAATATTATATGATATTACAGTAACCATGTGATTGATATATTTCATACTTTATAATATATTTTGATTGATGAATCTTAAATAATCAACAGATATCAATTGATTGGGATTAAACTTTATAATATTAGGAGACTAAACCCTGATTTATTAGGTAACTTGAATAAAAAACTTTGCTAATTATTATTCATGTATATCATCTAAATAGTACATATTAATATATTATAAATATTAAAAGATGAATTTTGCTTTCATCGGCATATTTTCATATTTTGTTCAATTTCAAATATATTATAGAGTAACCACTCAATTGTTATTTTGGTTATAAAATTTCCTTGAAATTTGAATGTATGATAAATAAAGATATTTATATTATTATAATACTTATAAAAATTCGAAATATTAAATAGGAAAATTATCAGAGGAAAATTAATAATTTATTAAAGCACACTAATGATGTTATTATCCATATTTACTATATCTTTTTTTGCCTATTATTTTAAGTATTTCTTGTTTCAAAATCTGATAGCTATTGGTAATAATTTATATTTGAATTTAATATTCTAATAATAGTAGTATTCTCATAGGATAAAATTGCAATGTTGATAAGATCAGTTGAATTTCAGATCATATAATATAAAATAAACTAAGTATTGTAATGTCAACTTTATTAAATATATAAACAACTTGAAGGAGCTAAATTAACAATCAAATATATCAATTAATACCTAGTCATATGCCAGTTTTCAATATTGCAGAAATTTAAAATTTAATTTAAATTAATATGATTTTAGATTACTGATGAACGTAAATAGGATTTCACACAAGCATATTTGATTGATTTAGAAGGTTATTAGTGTGTCGAAATTGTTTCTATTAACATTCGAAGATGTCATGATTATTAACAATTGAATATAACCTAATATGTATATTGGCATCTCATTTCAACAAGAATATTTCAAGTTCAATTGGATTATTTTTTTGAGTTTTTTTCAATGATTGATTATACTATAAATACATGATTTATTCTCTATTCAATACACCATCAAACTATTTAACTTTGAATCATCATCTAATTATTTCTGTTCAATATGAATTTACCTTCATTAATATTCAGTTTACTGGTTTCAACAGCACAGGCTAAAATCCACTGTTCTACTTATCCTCACTGTAATATCGGCCTCCTATTTGAAGGTGGGACCGTGATTGATACATTAACTAAAACTTCCAAATTGCAAAATATTTACGTGAAAGATGGCAAAGTAAATAAAATTTTCCCTCCAGGAACTTGGAATCCTCCTACTGATAACTTGGTTAAATTCAATGCTACTAATCTTATTATTACACCAGGTCTTATTGATCTTCATACTCACGTCTATTATGGTTCAACTTATTGGGGTATCCAATCTGATCCTTATGCTGCACGCTCTGGAGTCACCACATGGAATGATGCTGGAAGTAGCGGAGCATATACTTTTACTGGATTCAAACATGGAGTAGCAAGAACCAGTGCAGTCAATGTATTTGCTTTCCTTCATATTGCTGGAACAGGCTTAACTGCAAGGACTGGAGAACTTCACAATGTAAAAGAGGTCGTCGACGTCGAAATTACGGTGGCAACAATTAAGAACAACACTGACATCATTAAGGGTATTAAAGTCCGAATGGATACTGACGCTACTGGACCTAGTGGTATTGAAGGTCTTAAGCGTGCAAGAGAAGCAGCTGATAAAGCTAATGTTCCCATAATGGTTCATATTGGTCATGGACCTCCATATCTTTCTGACATTGTGCCTTACATGAAGTCTGGCGATATCTTAACCCATATGTTTTCTCCATTCGCAAACAAGATTCTTACTAATGATTCTCAGATCTTACCATTAGCTCAAGAAATGCGTAAAAAGGGAATTATCTTTGATGTAGGCCATGGTGGTGGTAGTTTCAACTATCCAGTAGCAGAAAATGTTACCAGACTTGGATTCTACCCAGATGTAATCAGTTCTGACCTTCATCAAGTATCTGTACTTGGTGCTGCTCAAAATCTTCCCAATGTTCTCTCTAAATTCCTTCAAATGGGACTCAAATTGGAAGATGTTATCCATAAAGCTACAGTTGCTCCTGCTAATATCCTCAAAGTTCCCCATCTTGGCTACCTTCATGAAGGAGGACCAGCGGATATTGCCGTTTTTAAACTTGAAAAAGGATCTTTTGAATATGGTGACAATGCTCAGAATATTCGTAAAGGAGATCTTAAATTAGTCAACTTACATACATTCAAAGACGGTATTGAACTCGAAAGAAAAGAACCTGCTCCACCCACTTATTGGGCTGCAAGGGATATTGGACTGGTTTCTGGATTCAAGCCTTAAGTATATATTAATTACTATTTGTGTATATAAAATGTTGATATACATTTTATTAATTAATGAGTAATATATATTATTTTTTATAGTGAATAAATATTTGAATTATGTATTTTGAACATCATTGCAATCAATAACTTGAAAGTGTAATACACTTTTGTATAGTATTAAAGTTAAACTAAAGATTAAACTGATAATATTAAATATAATTTAAATACATCAGATGAATTCACAAGTAGAAAATATTGTTTAATGAAATTATAATATCAAATCACATTCAATAAATGGGTGATTTTACCTTATAACTTGATTTTTATTCAGTTTTATTATGAGTAAGTTTTAAAATATTCTAGTGAACAATGATGATATCAATTGACATAAATTTGTAAGTAAATTTTAATTAAGGTAGAATTTATTGGGATGGTACATTTTATTTTCTGAAATATTCTTTGAGTGGTAATTTGCTATATACTATTTAAAATTGTGATGAAGCTGAACATATAATTAAAGCTCGAAATATTTGATTAATAAATAATTAAATAAATTATTTCTTTAGATTATCATTGGAAATATTTATATATATATAATATATAATTGATCAAAAAATGATTTGTCTAAAATTTCAAAAAGAGATTTGTAAATATAAAATTTATTAATAATTACTACTGTGCTTAAATTGAAGCAAATCCCATAATAATTATAATGAGATAAATTAAGATAAAAATAGACATTGATTGGGCAATCAATCTTGAAATTAATAAATAACTTTATAAAATTTATCCAGAAACATTAGTGTTAACCAGCAAAAAAAACTATTATATATCCCTAGATGTCTAATTTAGGAGGGTTTTTATTTGGTAATTTAGATGATTCGGGACGTTTAGAAGGCGATTTCGATGATGAATTGCGTGAAACTTTCGAAAAAATGGGAGATGGTTCACTAGCCCCATTGCTTGGAAACATTTTCAACATTGATATAGATGACCAAAATGAGGATGATGAATCTAAAGAAAATCAAAAATCCAATAATACGTTAGATGGTGTAATTCGTCCAGCAGCCAATGCTATTGATTACACCGATTTTCAAGAATTAGCTAAAGAAGAAGTGAAAGAAAAGAAGCAAGATACTCATATTAAGGATACAGAATCCCTATTTGCTCGTCCTGTGTTTAAAAAACCTTTATTATCTGACGAAGATGAGAATTACGACGATGAAGAACCTCCTCAACCTCCTCCACAGGAGCCTGAACATATCGTTAAAAACGAGCCTGCACCAACAGAAACTGTTAGGATCGATATTAAAAAGCTATACCCCACTTTCGAAAAGAATGCAATTTTAAAATTCAGCTCACTTTTTATGAAGCCTCCAGAAAAGAAATTCAAAGCGGGTCACAATATCAAGAATATTGATTTGAATACATTTAAAGTACCTGAGCCCAATAATTCTCTAGATACCCGAAGTCTATTGGATGATCCTAATTATATTCCGAAAGCAAAATCTCAGTCGATTTTACATAAGTTATGCCCACCTTCAATTTCCCAGAAGAAAGCAACCAAAGCTGAAATAGAGGTAACTAAAATAATTTTTATCGTATTCATAGTATTGATTTTTGTTAGCATTTGGAACCTAAACCCTCTCCTTCTGCAAACTTTCCTCCTGGGACTCAATTACCTGATAATCAATATCTAGTGAATTGGGAAAACTGGGAGGATAATATTATATGGGACGCGGATGCTGTTAGGTAAATTTAGGTGATTTAGATTGTATAATTAATTAATCTTTTTATCAGAGGACCTTCACGAAAACAAACAGATAAGCCTCTATTGGTAAAGCTGTTATAACTATTGCTATATCCATTAATTAATAACATGATATTATAGAATCGATTATTAAAATATCAAAATAACGAACTTGAAGACGGCGATTGGGATCAAAGAATTGTATGGGATTGTGATGAAGAGCCTACTAGTAAAATGTGCTATCCTTTAACTATGGATTTGAATGATACCAATATGCTTTTCGATATTATTGTCAAAAAGGAGGATCGTGGCCCCAATGCTAAAAACTCTGATTATGATTCTAGAGGTATCAAGCTTTTGAAGAAAGCTAAGAAGATGGGTGGAAACAGAGTAATTATTCTTTTATACCAAATTATTTTTTATTGACATATTAATTTAGGATCTCAACTTCATTGGTGATATTGACTATGCGGCTGAAGAACTGGATCGATATAACTTATCTAACGATTTGTACTATGAAGCTACTAAAGACGTCAAAAATCAACGTGTTCGCCAAACTTTCGGAATGTTAATGGTCCAGCACAGCTTACCTGCTTTACAGCTACACCCCTCTTATTTCAAAACTCGATTAACTAAATCCGATCTCAGGAACTTTCATCGTCCTAGAATTCATTTCCCTCTAGAAACACCTATCACATTTTCCAAAGTTCGCTCTTTCAAAAAGAAAAAGGGCAAGAAATCGAAAGATGAATTTATGTCTAGTTGTAGGGATTTGACTTTGAAGGATAATACTAATATAGTATTAATTGAGTACTCTGTAAGCAATTTTATTTAACTTTTATCCTTATCCTTTAACATTTTTTAATAGGAGCAATATCCTCCAATTCTTTCTAACACTGGTATGGGAAGTATCCTTGTAAATTATTATCGTAAGAAGAATAATAATGATCAATATGTACCAGAGGTAGTTTAAAATCTAATTATCATAGTTGAATTATCACTAATTTCTTTAGTCGGATTATGGTGAACCTATCATTTTGGATTTAGCAGATGCTACCCCATTCTTGAATTTTGGTAATGTCGAACCAGGTGAGACCATTAGTGGTCTATATAACGGCTTAATTAGAGCTCCACTGTTCCGACACAAGCCTAAACCTAATGACTTTTTATTGATTAAACATACTTTCAAAAACAAAGTAAAGTATTATTTGAGGAATATTCCCGTTATTTATGTATCTGGTCAAACCTATCCTGTTACTGAGGTACCAGGTCCTCATTCTAGAAAAATTACATCCACTATAAAAAATCGACTCCAAGTAGCTGCATTCCGTTTGATTAAAAAGAGTCCATTCCACCGTCTCGATATTTCTAGTCTTGTAAAAAGATTTCCTGAGTACTCTGAACCTCAAATTAGACAAAGACTTAAAGAATTTACAGAATTTCATCGAAAAGGCAGTAACTCTGGGCACTGGAGTTTAAAGCCAACAATTGAATTACCAGATGAAGAAAAGCTCAGACAGATGTTGACCCCTGAAACTATATGTCTTTACGAAAGTATGCTTGCAGGTCAGCGACATTTACAAGATTCTGGTTATGGAAGATCTGTAGAAGATGATGAAAATGAAGAATCAATGTCAAAATTAGATATTGAGGAACAGCTTGCACCGTGGATAACCACTCGAAACTTTGTTAACGCATCTCAAGGTAAAGCTATGCTTCGACTCTATGGTGAGGGAGATCCCACTGCAAGAGGTGAAGGATTCAATTTAATAAGAGTTTCCATGAAAGATATTTTCTTAAGAGAAGGTGAGTCTGCTGAAGAAAAACTTGCAGAGATTGAAGCGCGTCCTAAGAGTGCACATCGTTACAACGTTGCTGAGCAGCAACAAATTTATAGAGAGGAAATTACCCGTATCTGGAATGCACAGAAAAATTCCTTAAGTTCGGATGCAGATTTTGAATTGAGCGAATCCGACTCGGATGATCAAGCTGAAAAGGAATTCGATTATTATAATAGAAAGAGTACAACTAATAATGTTAATCAGCTCAATTCTCCATCAGTGAGTATGTCTGAAAAGCACCTTATGGATGATGATGATGATGTTTCAGTTACCGGAAGTGTTTTATCTAGAGTTAGTACCAAACACAAAAATAAGGTTCTGTCAATTAAACGTAGAATCCGTGATTCCAATGGAAATTTAGTTTGGAAAACACAAGTTGTCAAGAACCCAGCTGTTATTCAAGCATACCTTCGAAATCGTAAGATTATCGAAGATTCTTTAACAAACAGCTCAACTCAGCCAACTACTGAGACTGAACGCCAACAACTTCTCCAAAAACGCTTGAAAGAAAGGCTTGATATGCTAAAAAGCAGCATTGTTGCACGATCTGATCTTGATCCTAACGCAAAGAAATCCTCCTCTGGTGGTACTATTCCCACCCATCTTCCTAACAAACCTCGCAAAGAGCTTATCAGAAGGTGTGGTAACTGTGGTCAGCTCGGTCATATGAAGACAAATCGTAAATGCCCTATGTTCAAGGAGATGAACGGTGGTGGATCCTCCCCAGGCGTATCGACTCCTGACTCGGCAAATAAAGCACAACAAGATCGAGCCACATCTCAAGACCCTAATCCTCATGGAAGTAATGTTCCTTCAAAATTGAGAATTGATTCATTTTCAGTCAATGAAGAATCCAACGATGAATTCGATATCAATTAGGCTGTAAGTCAAAATCCAACTTCCTTCATAAATAACAACAAATTAATTTTCTATCATTGTATTATCAAACTTATTTACTATATGTAGCTTTTATACTCAATAAATATTTATATATGGTATGTATTTTAATATAAATAGTTGGTTTATTCATTCATTAATCTTGGATATGAATGATATGATTTAAAATTTTAATCTTTTTTAATCAAACCTTTAGATATGAAAATGAAATTTGATTGATTTTATATGTCAACAATAAATGTGGAAGGAAATAGATTTTTACAGCTTAAATATGGAATCACCAGTGGTGAACAAGAGTTTATCACAAAGTTACAAGAAATTAATGGTTTTCATTAAATAAGGTGAAAATAACTTACCTCAAATTAGGTTCTTCAAACAAAGTAAATATCTCACTCATCACTACTCAATGCTATGTGTGATTATTACCAGAAAACAGAGATGATATACTTTTGGAATGAAGATAATTAGATGATGTTTATTGGTTTACTCATAATAATATTATATTAAGAACTATTGTTGACTTATATGGATAAAAGCAACTCTCTCTCAGAAATCAACAGAATCAACCAATTTATCAAAGGAGTGATTCCCAAAGTGGCTTCTTGATTCAGTGTGGTAATTGTAGTTTCTTGAGTGATTGACAAGATCATTCTCCATCATATAAAACCATATTTGTAAAAAAGCTGATCAATCACTATAACAGAGTAAAATTATTTGTGTTCTACAATATATAGTTTGACTACCAAATAAAATTTCATATTTTATTTAGTTATTAATATTTTCAAAAGTAATCTTTTGACACAATATTTTTCAACAAAAATAATTATGAAGTATAATTGATGTAATACTATTAATGTAAAATGAAATAAATTTGGATAATTATAATAAATGAAATCAATCGTATATTTGCAGGTATTAGTTGAAAAAAATGGTGAGATATACACAATATTCTTGTGTATAAACAAAATTTATCAATAATTTACACGAAAATAAAACACAATACTCGAGCAATGAATAAATGATTGAGTGATAAATTTTAAATATAATATATTAATTGAAGGTATAGCAATCTAAGATGTAACTAAAGAGGCTAAATATCGCTATTTATGGCAAATAAATAAAAATTATTTTATGATGCTTGAATTATAATTTAATATCAATTTAATATTTAAAGTATCAAGCAAGTATCAGGGTTCTAGGATTATCAAGTCACAATATAATAGTCATAAAATTAATTATCTAACAAAACTCCATCCAATTACCCATAATCATAATTAAATCCAATTTCACCATTTTATAATTAAAAAATACTTTAAATTCTTATCAATGTTTACATATTAACATTTCAAGGCTATTATTTGGATTTTATCAATATATAAATAATATCAATTTTGTTCCATTTAATTAAAAATAATTATATTTTTCAAGATGGCCATAAATTGTGAAAGATGTAAAAAACCAGTAAAATTACATCAGAGTCTGCTGAATATGAACCAATCTAACTATGACTTGGTATTAAGTAAGTGTTTAAATTTTATCGATTATAAATTTAAAATATTATCAAAATTATTCATTTGTATGTTGATAATTGATAATAAATAGAAAAGCAGTTATTTATTTAGAATTATATGAATAGCATATTAAATCTTTGAATACAAATTATTAAATATATTTTTTTAAAGGTACGCTCTCTACACTCCCAGAAGAATCTTGCTTTGAGTTTCCAAGTTTTCAATTAGATCCTACAATTTCCAACACTTCAGAGTCAACAAAACAAAACTCCCGATCTCAATCACCACTTCCATCGAATAACTCAGATTCCGAAACACCTAAACTCAATCGTCGAAAATCCTTACTACAATCCCAAAGTAAATTTTTGAATCCAGCAGATTCTTTTGTTTTTCTATCAAATTCTCAACTTTTACCTTCTTCACTACCCACTTCCTTAACAACAAGCTCCTTCGCGCCTTCATATCCTTCAGCACTTGCAAAAATGGCACAGGAATCAAAATCTAACAACAATATGAGTGAAAGATTAAAAATCCTTAGTAGAATGTTTGATTTACTTAATGCAGAAACACAATTCGATCATCCTATGTGTCAAGACTGTGCTGAGTTATTACTTGAAGCTTTGACTAAAAAATTATCCGGTTTCTCAAAACAGAAGGATGTATACCAAGCTTATGTTAAGCAGATCGATCAAGAGACCTCTGGACAGGTCAAACCGAATAAAGTCACATCAAAAGATATTGAAAAGGTAATACAATTCAAGTATTTATTTTATTATTATATCATAATCAACCAAATTAATGTTAGCTTGAATCCGAAAAAGAAGCGACTCTAGTTACATTAAATGAGTTTGAAGCACATTTGAAACTGTTAGCGGAAGAAAAAGCTGAACTTGAGAAAGAAAGTGCAGAGCTTGACCAATTGGAACAAGAGTAAAAAACCATATTATTATTATTATTATTATATTAATAATTTAACATTAACAAATTCAAATAGATACTGGCAAGAGTTTAACAAATACCAGTTGCAGTTGCAATCATTCGAAGATGAAAGGGATTGTGTTAATAGAAGATATGAATTCAGCTTAAATCAACTAGATCTACTCCATCGTACCAATGTATTTAACGATACTTTTCATATATCTTACGATGGATTATTCGGCATTATCAACGGATTAAGACTTGGTAGATTACCATCTCATCAGGTATTTATATTTTAATATCATAATAATGATTTTCTAAGGTTATATTTAAGACGGACTGGTCAGAAATTAATGCAGCTTGGGGTCAAACACTTTTAGTTCTCTATTTAGTAGCACAAAAACTTCAATTCCGATTTCATACGTAAATTAATTTGTAATCTAGTAATTTTCAAATTATTAACAATTAAATATAGTTATAGATTAATTCCAAGGGGGTCATATTCCAAAATAGAAAAAAATGGAGATGATAACACTGCTTATGAATTGTAATTTATATATACATAATTTATTCTATTTTTATTAATAATTCATTTAGATATTATACTCCAGATTTAAGCTTTGGAAAATTGTTTATGAATAGAAGATTTGATCATGCTATGGTCGCCTATCTCGACTGTTTGCAGCAGTTAGCTGACTATATTGAGGGTAGAGATCCCAACATCAAGCTTCCATATCGAGTCAATAAGGACAAAATAGCAGGATTGTCAATTCGACTGCAATTTAACAGTGAGGAAACTTGGACCAAAGCGTTACGACTGACTTTAATCGATACGAAATGGGTATTAGCTTTTGCATCGGATGAAAAGCGAGCAAAGTAAAGGTTTAATGTGAATAGATCTTAGTAATAGTTTGAATTATTATTCATTTCAATCTGTAAATTAGTTATATAATAAATGTTTTAACTATTAAAATATCAATTCATTTATAAATATAATTTTGAATAGGTTTAAAATCATATAATATTCAAATTTAATTAAATGATATTATATGGATGTGATCATTTGTAATTTAGAAAGAAAAAATCATTGAATACAATTATTAAATTAAAATAAACAACTACGAGAGTAAAATTGATTAATAAAAGTATATTAGTGTATGAATAATAATGCATCGATTATATATGACAAATAATTTAATGGATTATTTTTTAGATTTCTTAGATTTTTTAGATTTTGATGGAGTTTGACTAGTTGACGATACTTCTTGTTTTGTTGACGTTCCTTCCCCAATGATTTGCAAAACTCCAGATCCTAATAACCAATATTTAGAATATCAATAAAATAAATATCATAGAAATGATAAAATACCTGTGTTTGTAATAGCCTCAGATTCGTCACATTGAACGAAATGATACATCGTACTCTTAATTAATTTTTCTAATCTCTTTAAATCCTGAAGTTGATCAGTAGCATGTTTTAAAGTCTAGTTATAACAAAATTAAAAAATAATAATAGGAATAAATATATTAGAATAGTACCATAACATCGTTTGTAACTTTAACAACTAATTTACCATCTACAGCTCTATATTTATAACTCACCCTAGTCTTAAATAATCAAATGAATATATAAATATTAAAATAAACTTGTCATAATATACTTTATCAGGAAATTGTTCAGATAAATTTAAACTTTCTTTAATAAATAATTCTAAATCATTTAACCAAACCATTTTTAATTGATTATAATTATATTATATGAATATTATTAGTTTTAATAATAAATATATGCTGTAATTGATGATTTCATTTACTTGGAGAACCTGTCATAATTAAAACTTCTATTTGATATTAATAAAATTATGGGTTTGAGGTAAAGGTAAAAGTCACCTTTTGATAGTTTTTCTATATCAGAGAAATATTTGAAAATATTTAGTTTTAAAATATATATGATATAGTTATAATATTGTAATAAATCCTATTATATATACCTGATCATAATAACTATAACACAATAAAATTATTCTTAGTAATATAGCTTAATATATTAACTGACAATAACTTGCTAACCACTTTAAAATTATATATATAGTTAGCAAATTGATTATTGTATTTTTATTAAAATAAAATAATTAAAATAAAAATTTAAATTGAAAACTGTTATATGCAAAAGAATAATATTGCTATGGTGTACTACACTATGGTTCTACATTTATAATATTTTCCATTTTACATATATTTTAATCATTCCAGAATATTAAATATTATTGCAAATTTTAAATAATAAAATTTTAAAATATACAATATACAGAAATAAATATATAACATAGAATTAATACTCACTTTTATTATTAATAACTTTTTGTTATATTTTTAATAAACTTTTAATACTTAAAAAACAATTCCTTTTATGAAAGATTAAAATTTAATTTTTTACAAATTAATTAATTGATAAAAAATTTTTATATAAATATATTTTTTAATTTCTTAAAAGAATTATATTTATATAAGATATAGTCAAATAAATATATTTAATATAGTAGCTTTTCCTAATTATTTTTAATTAGAAAATTCTTTATAATTTTAATTTTATATATTTTACAATTATAATATCAAATAACAAGAATTTTTATATTAAATTGAGTATATTAAATAGAAATAATTTAGTTTAAATAATATAAAGCTTACTATTAATTTATTTTCTTTCAAAAATTAAATAATAATAATAATAATAATTAATATTTTTTATAAATAGTAAGTTTATTTATTAGAATTTATAATGGGAATTATTTAATTTAATATTTTGATTGGTTTTTCAACAAAAGATTATATAAAAACATTTATAATATACTAATTTAAACAATTTATTATGAAAATCTTTATCTTTAATTATATATTAGTAACTTTATTTAATTATAGCTATTTTAGCTTTTTTAAGTTTTAATTAAGTTATTAAATATTTATTTTATATTTTTATATTTTAAATCAAGTTAAAAATTAATATATATAATGTATTTATATAAATAATATTAAAGTGACTTGATAATTCTTTAACTGAAATAGAAAGTTATTTTTAGTATATTTTTTTATTTTATTAATAATTAAAAATAATAGCAGTTAAAATTATTCTTTTAAATTTTAGTTATTTTCCTTGTTAGATTTAAATTAATTTACTTATCAATAAATAATAAATTTACATAATCATTATTTTTATATGCTATTTAAAAAATTTGTGATTAAGTATTAATCATACTAAAATAAAAAACTATGATAATTATTTTTATATAAAGTGAGAATTATTAATATTCAAAACCTGTTCATTAATTTTCCAATAGCTTAACATTATTGCAGGATCTAATACATGAAATTATTAGATTCCAAAGTAATTTTATCATTCCAAAAATATGACTATTTTATAAATAGTAATAAAAATATTTAAAATAATCATTATTTAAATAATATAAACTATTATATTTTAATATTTATGAACTTGATAATTTAATAATTTATAATCATTTTAGAATTTTTATTCCAATAATTTGAAATTAAATTAAATTATTGGAATTTTTATAAAAATCTTTCAAATCTAGAACAATATGTATTAGTAATATTTTATAATCCGAACATTGCAGATTATTATGTAATTTAATATAAGTTAATTTAATTACAAAACCTTCATGACATATACATATGATCATTCGATACTTATTTAATCCCATTCAAATCAACAGATCATTTAGCTTATTACCCTATTTGAATAATTATTCTCTATAAATCCACTAATGTATTCGGTCAATAAATATTATCTTATTAGTAATTTATATTAACAACGTTTCAATTACAGAGTACCACTGATTTGTTATTCTCTAAACTTTTAAAATTCGATTCAGGACCATTATATAGAACTCATTTCATCACTTTTATATGGAATATTATTAATAAGAATATCTTGTATTTTCTTAATTAATAGTGGATAATTTTAAATTTTATAGAAATAATTGAACAATTTTTAAGATTAATTAATATTAAATTTATCTTGAATTAAAATAATGAGAACTTCATTTTTGGAAGATATGAATAGTGTTTCAAAATTAGTTTATAATCCCAATATATTGATCATCATATTGTTGCATTGTATATATACTAAAATTATTAAAACTCCATGATATTAATTTTTTTATAAATCTAAGATATTTTTAATAATTATCAATACAAAGTGTTAAGAAAGATGGATAATTAGAGTGTGAGAAATATTAACTAAAATAGAAATCAAGGAGAAGATGAGGCAATAATTTCAAAAAATGACTCAATAAGAAAATTCTAAATATTTTTATTATAAATGGCAGGGTCTTTGCTAAAATTTAGGATTAATTAAATTAACTATCACTTAAAACAATTGTTTCAAAAAAGACTATTTATACTCCTCAGACCATCTTTATTTGTTTATCATCTTCATTTTTCTTTAATATCATGGAATGGCTACCGTTTTTATCACAGTCACTTGGCTGGGTAATTATTAATAAGAATTAATCAAAATCCATTAACAATAACTATTAAATAGATTTATTTCACCGCTTGGTCAATTAGTTTCTATCCTCAAGCCATTCTTAATTATAGAAGAAAGAGGTATACTTTATTTGAATTTCAAATTGAAATTGATATTGATAATATAATTTAGTGTTCAAGGCCTTTCTATGGATTTTTTATCCTATAATGTTTATGGTTTTACTTGTTATTCAGTAAGTTAAATATATTCAATATTCACTAAAATAATAATAATCTAATTGAGAATAGGTCTATGTACTCTCATTTTATTTTTCCTCTGCAATTCAAGATCAATATAAAAGCAGACACGACGGTAAACCCAATTTAGTCAAAATTAATGATGTATTCTTCGCTTGTCACGCTTTATTGCTTTCTTCAATTACACTGTATCAAACGTTAATCTATAAGGTAATCTTTGTTTCAAACTATATATATATATATATATATTTTAATATTGATATTGGATAATGTAGAGAGATAGCAACCAACAAAAATCTCAATTTGCTAACTATGTACTCTGTGGATTTAATTTCGTCGTATTCACATCCTTTGTATTAGTGTTATATGGATGGTTCCAAGTATTGGATTTCTTGTATATAATTTCTTATATCAAAGTAGTTACCAGTCTTATCAAATATTGTCCTCAGGTAATTTGCACAGTTGATTATATTTAAAAATTTATGCTAATTTGGCTGTTAAATTATAGGCGTATATCAATTTTAAGAGAAAATCAACTATTGGATGGAGTATTCACAACATTTTACTAGATTTTACAGGTGGTATATTATCCATTTTACAATTGGTTTTGGATGCTTATATTCAGAACGATTGGGGAGGTATCTTAGGGGTAAGTTCATTTAATCTTAAATCTAAACTTATTACTAATTATATATTTTTTAATTAATTATAATTAGAACCCTGTAAAATTGTAAGAAAATTACCATTATCTAAATTGAAATTAAATTACTAATTTTATAATGTTTTTAGATTCCTTGGAAATACATCTATTATTTTTGATATATTATTTATTATCCAACACTATGTTTTATATCGACATTCTAACTCTGAAGATAATGGATATCAACTTAGTCCTGACAATGGATACCAGCGTCTTGAATAGTGTAATATAACTCTATGTATCATTTGATTTGTTAATAAATCTCTATCTTTACTTGTACATAGATTTATGAAAACATTCATTTATATTTTCATATTTTATCAAGTAATTGTCTAAAATAAAGTATATTGAATTAATTGAGTTATCTTATCACGTCTAAGTGATAAATTATAATGTTGGAATGAATATATTATTTAGTTAGAATTGATGTATTAAAAAAATAATATACATCTATCAAATTTAAAAATAAATTTGTTTAGGTCATAATGAAGGATAAAATTTTGACTTTTATTCAATTAATTAAAATCATAATAATAATAATAATAATAATAATAATTTTGAGATAATTATGTAAAAGAAAAAAAAATCTTAGATTTCAATATATTATAATCATCAAAAAATAATTTGAAATATTTTTATTTATTAAATAAATTAATCATAACATTTTTAAATAGAATAAATTGATATAAAGAGATATAAAAAGATATAAAATATATTTTATTAAATTTAATAAGTTAATTTTAAATTTTAATATATATATATTATTGTTTAATAACAATGAAAAATAATTATAAATTTCAAAATTTAAATTATAATTAATTAAAAAATTCTCTTATATTATTGGTAATAAGTTAAAAATTTTTTAGTTAGAAAATATTGTATATATATAGTATAATAGGATATAGCTAATCTTAAATATTTAGAAATATAAATTATTCTCTAGATAAACAATAATAATGATTATTACATATTACAGTATATTATATTTTAATAATAAATAATTTTTAAATTAATTTTTATATATTTTTATTATATTTTTGATATATTTATATTATTAAATTTTTAAATTTAAATATTAAAATATTATATTTAAAAATTAAAGTATATATTTAATTAATTTTAGTTAATATTATAATTATAATGATTTTAATTTTATGAGAGTGACTCACTGATAATAAAATTCAAGCTTTTATCAAATTGAAAATGGGATATTCTTTATGGAAAATGGATATCATAAATAATAGTATTATGAAGTTGTTTATTCAACTCAATTTGAGTGCTATGAATTGATAATAATCGATCTGAAACTATGATAAAAGTTAATGAGTTTATTATTATTATTTCTATTGACTCTACTATTACTGTATTTATCATATAAAATTGAATGGTTTAAAAATTTTGTAATATTATTGTAAAAACAATATAATCACAGATTCAAATTTTTAAAACTTTATTTATTATTATAATTTTTATCTTTTTATTGATTATTATAAAATAAATATTTATTAATTACTTATATTAATTATTTAATTATTAACTTAATTTTATTAGAATATACTTCAATCAATAAACTTGTATTTATATGGAACTTAATCACGAAGTTATCTTGAACCTATATAATATTAGGTAGTAATATATATAAATACTTCAGATGCTATCACCTATAAAGAAAGCATTCATACTTTATTAATGCATTATAATTAACCATTTTATTCATTTTCATAAGCTCTTATTTTCCGCAGTTCTTCCAAAATCCTGCAAAATACAAAATAACATATAATACAAATATAATTTTTGTTATTTTGAAAAAAAATAATATATAAATTGGAAGAAAATTGATAAAGGGGCTTTGTTTTTATATCTAGCATCTAGATTTATCCTTTAACACTATTCCCGGGATTTCAACTAGTACTGAACATGCCTATCAATATTTAATCAAGGCTTAGATAAACTATCACTTGCAGCATTGATACTTAAACATTATTTTAAAATAGTATTTAGTTTCAAACTTGCTATCTTTAGTCAAATATAAACAATTCTGACTATGTTTTTACGTTTAAAATATAATAACAAGTTGGAATTTTATTAAAAAAAATTTAAAAAATTGGAACGTTACAAACTTGAGGTGAATTTAAATTTTACTTAGTTTTTAATATCAAATAACTTTTTAATTAGATGGAAAACAATATCTAACCTAAAAGGATATATTATATAAATGTCTCTTTGAAACACCAAGAACAAGACCTTAATAAGTCTAATATCTTAATAAAAGGCTTTTTGAGCACGAAATCATTTGGAGTGTTAGATCTATAAATATTACAGTAATTGATCATTATCAAAACCAGTGAATTAAGGAATTATTTTTTAACAAAAACTAACACAAAAGACATATTTACTAGTTAATTTATTAATCAATATAAATTTAAAAGATTATTTATAAATAATTTCTCATAATATGTAAATAACGTATGAAAATAATAAGATTATAATAGATTAACAAACCAATAAAAAGCTTTAAATAGTCAAACTCATTATAATTTCCATATTACAATACATTGATTGTAATACTTTAAGTCAAACAAGAAAATTTACTAATATTATACTAAGGTTACAAGATAATATATTACCACTAGAAAACACAATTAAATATCTGAAAATAAGATGTTTTATTGATAAACACTAATATCTTTTAAAAACTCTGTTTAATATTTAAATTAAAATAATAGAAAATTATTAAGAAAAATATAATTTTATTAAAAACAAAATAAAAGGTAAATTTGAACCAATTGTTATTTGCTTTGAATGTTAAAAAAGAAAAATTCATAATTTATTTAGTAATAAGCCAATTTGAGCAAATATAGCATTGTTTTAAAAGCCTAGTTGTCGTTTCTATTTTTTAAAACAAGCTTTAATGAGATTTATTTTAATTCTCTAATATTATCAAATATTAATAGTTATAGTTATTATTGAGTTTAATATAATTAAAAGAAATATTTAGTTTTTAATTTTAATATATAAGCTTTTATAAAGTATTACTTTTTAATTTATAAATTTGAAATTTAAAAAAAAATTAAAAATTTTCAAAAAAAGAATTAATTTATCAAAAAAAAATTAAGAAATAATTAAAAAATTATAATAAAATATCAAAAAACTTACCAATAAAATATATTATAATATTGCTAAAATGAATTATTAAATTATATTTTATTATTTCGTTTTTTATATTTAAAACTGAAAAATTAATATAAGAAAGCAAAAATGTTTCATTAGAAGTAAAATTTTGAGATTAACATTAAAATGAATTCATCATAGTTTTAAAAACAACTAACTTTCAAAAAAAAGAATACGTTTGGTATAATATAATCTTTTGAAACAAGTATTATGCAAGAAAAACATATGATAATTGTAGATTTCTACATATAGAAATTATATCAAGAATGACTTTCAATTGTCCTTAATATTATGTAGAGATGGTTCAAGGTATCAATACTGTTAGAAATATACTCCTCCGCTCTTTAACAGTCAATTGAGCTAGTCTTCGAGGATTAGTGCTGGGGCTTACCGCTTGGGGTCTCTGGACTCTATGCAGAATTTGGACAAGGGTGATCAACTTTGGTCATGTTTAATTTTAAATTTTAATTCTATCCTAGTATCTATAATATTAAAATTGCTAAATTAATTAGTTTGTATTTTCATTTATTATTTCAAATGATTTCTTATGTTTAAAATTAATATAATAACCTGATTATTATAAATCAATTTATGGATACCATATAAAGTAATATATATATATATATATATATATATATATATCGCTTTTTATTAAATATTAATTGTTACTTTAGTAATCATTTTTAAAAGATATATTTTATATTTTTTATATTTTTATATTTTGCAATTGTAAAATTAATAAAAATCTCAAATTTTTTAGTATTTAAACTATATTGACATGAATAGATTTCTATGACACTTAAAATTTTAAATTCTAATTTTTAGTAAATATATATATATATATAATATAATCATAATTATTTGTATTCATTACTGAAATTAAAGTGATGTAATACACCTTTTTATTACTCGTTATATAAACTATATTTTTTATTGCCCTTTAACAATAGTTAAAAATTCGAGATTCACACCAGTTCAATCAAATAGAAATATTATTCTTTTTCAAATATGGTTTAGTTATAGTATTAAAACTACTTTATTTCTACTTGAATTATATAATATATTTATTCTTGATAAAAATAATTTATAACTTATATAAAGATTAAGACTTAGTTTTGAAATAATGCTAAGGATCCATTTATATACTAATTTTATCAAATTGAATAAATTCTCCCATAATATTCTGCATAAATTAGCCAGATGATAATTATTAATCGAACATTTGCATTATATTTATTTTTTAACTAATAATTTTTTTTCTACTAAATTTCATGCAATTTTGCCATACTTCAAATTAAAACTGATTCTAACTTAAAATATATAACTTCTTTGAACATTGTTAATCTTTGTTATAAACATGTTATCTTGTGATGCTTGCCGTATTGCTAAAAAGAAATGCAACAGGAAAAGACCCTGTGAGCGATGCAGTGAAAAAGAAATTGAATGTACCTATAATGCTACCAGCTATCACTCTGAAGTTGTGCCTAAATATAAACAATATGAAGACAGACTGAAGAAGTTGGAAGATATGATTTCTCAAATTAGACAATTTAATGGTTTGCCTAAATTCGATCCCGAGTTATTATACTTTAATAATCCTTCTGAAGATTTCTTCGGATTTTCATATAAATTACCAATTATATCTCCTGTTAAAAGTGTTCAACAAACTAAACTATATCTCAAGGATTTACTTGATGTCTTTTTAAATAGTATACTACCTCCTTTTCCATTTATTAATCCAGCAACACTCAAAGCTAAATTCGAAATCAATCCTTTTGACAGTCCCTTATTAACTGCAGCATATTGTAAAGCCCAGCTATATTTAAGCCAGTTTCCTACTAGCTGCTGTGTACCTCCAGTCCGCGATAACTATTTTTATAATATTACCTTAGTATTACTACAAAAAAATACTGATGAATTAACTTTAGAATCCGTTCAAGCACTATTACTAACATCCCTGTTAGAATTAGAAACCAATATGAGTACTGCTTTCAAACGTCATTGTACCGAAGCCATCAAAAAAGCCAACATGCTATACTTGCATGATCCAGACAGTTTCCAAAGAATCAGCGATTTACATATCCTTAAACTCGAAAAAGATGCCACCTGGTGTATGGTATTCCTTCTTGATTACTTATCATCCTGTATTTGGGGTCTTCCACCGATAATGCCTAATTTGCCCACAACATTTGGCAGTATTGATGATGATATTGCCCAGACTTACCAATCAATACAAATACCATGTACTTACCTTGATCCGTTGGCTGAACAATTCTTGTCTATGAAGCTATATGTAGCTTGGGTTAAGATATTTAGTATTGTAAACTCCCACAAAGCGCCCTTACAACCGTTTAATGTATTTTTCCCAGAACAATTCAAAAAGCGATATACAGCCACTTCAAATGTACTCACAGCAATTCAAAATATTTTATCACCCTTCCTATCTCCTGAATACTTTAACTCAGAACATCCTCTGCATCCAGCTCGCACTGTGCACCTTTCAGTTTATTTATTACATCACTCTGTAACTATTGATTTAGCTGAATTGTTGATCAATTCCTCTAAAATTGTCCATATGCAAGCTTATCCTGAACTAATGGAACGCACTCAAGAATTCCATTTTGTGCGTGTTAACTGTGCTAAGCTGTTGAATCAAGTCCTTGAACCATATATGAACCAAACTGTTTACCAAAAATCTAGTCTAGATCTTAACTTTGTATTTACTATTGCTTACTATCATATGTACAAGGCCTTTATGATGGATCTAATATCACCCAACTCGCAATTATATGCTAATCGTGCTAAGCAACAGTTCTTGAAATTGATGAAATATTACCCAAGCTTGAATAGAATTATAGTTAATTTGGATATATTAGAAACTGAGCCCAAAACCGTTAGCTCCAATGGTGGTTTTCAGTTTATTGGCTTCTGCACCAGTCCAATTTGCCCATTTACAGCATCAAGACAGATTAGACCGTGAGATTTGTAATTTTAAATACTATTCCGCGAATTTAAATCTTTATACTAATCAATTAATATTTAATAAAAGTATCCCAATTTGTAATTAACATTTATCAAATTTTTATAATAATGACATGTGTATTTGATTTTATACAATATTTAAGATTAATGTGTCAAAAACTCCATTCAATGAAATGGGAGAATTAATGTATATAGAAATTATTATTATTATTATTATTATTTAAAGTTATATAAAAATTAAAAAAAAATTCAAAATTTAGTCTAATATAGTTTATAATATATTTAAAACAATGATTAAAATTATAAGTGTACTTGAATTTCTATAAATGATATTTTTAAAATAACTAAAATCAGTTTAACTAATTGAGTCTCATTAAAATACGGTTGATGAATTCTGATTTCTCTTTAGGGGTCTGTTTCTCCATAACAGAAGAGCTAATAATTCCTTTCTTAGCCTTCTTATCAACGAATTTACCGAATCTGAAGGGGACTAAGAATTTAGAGACCTTTTCAAAGTTCTCGCCATTGGTACTTAATTCGTGAATTAAATCATCCAAACAAATGAATCCCAAATCACCAAGGGTTTCTTCAATAATGGTATTGTTATCTAAAGGAATTACTTTACCATCCTTGTTAGTAAAACCTCTCTTGAGAATAAGGTTCTTGATAGATTTAAGCGAAGGTTCACTAAAAATTAAATATTAGTAATATAAATTAAAATAGTTGAAAGATAATTTACCCATAGAAAACGTAAGGATCAATTAATTTTATCTTTTTAATATTTTCTTCAGTAGGTTTAACGAATACACCAAAATTAAGGGAAGTTAATCTAAACTCCTTTAAAATTTTTTGAACTTGATCAGGAATTTTATTGATTCTAAATATAATAAATTAATAAAATTATTAAAAAAAAATAATTAAACTAAAATAAATTACTTTCTACTGCGAATAACGAATAAACATTTGGCATCTTTAAATTCGGGTAACTGAGCTTGACCAGATTCTAATCTCTTCAATCTTCTCTTTTCATTTTCAAAAGCTTTTCTTTCCTTTAATATTTGGTCTAATCTCTTAAAATGGAATTTGGGCTTTTGTTTTTGCTAAAATATTTAAATAAGTTAAAAAATAAT